>JAOTQR010092257.1:0-32256 GCA_025774065.1 Solanum ossicruentum | reverse complement strand
TTTATCATATCTAGTCTTTCTGCTTCTGGGTTTTGCGCTGAGGGTTTTAGGAAACAGCCTCTCTACTTCTATGAGGTCGCGGTAAGGTCTGCGTACAATCTACCCTCCCCAGACCCCACTTGTGGGATATCACTGGGTATGTTATTGTTGTTGTATATATTTCTTTTGTGACTAACCCTTTTGCATATGGAACATTTGTTCTTTTTGCTTGGAAATGATTGTCCGATACTTGGCTGCCTCTTCTTTGCCCTTCTTCCCACCTTTCCCAACATAACATATGGAGGAAGTATTTCCCTTTCTAAAATCTCCCTAGGAACTTCCCAAAATTCTTCAAATAGCACGGGTTTAATTTCCTCCATGTATGCAAAAAGGTATGTCTCTACCTTATAATAGTCAGAAGAATACTATAATTTCCTCCAAAATTAGAGTATGATGGGACTCACCTAACCCTTCAAGGCGAGTCAGCTCAAAACCCAAATAACTAAACAATGAAGATAAAAGCCTAAATAATATAGATAAGTGGAAGGAAACAAACTACAACTATCCAAGGATTGTTATCACATATACAAACCTCTATGCATATAATACTCAAATAAAACACAAGCCATAGTGTCTAGTCCTCAAACAGAACCAAAACATAAAGTGGCATCCTCAAGGCCTGCGGAAGATATAAGCAACTACCTCACCAGAAATTCGGAAGCTAGATCTAACAAGAAGAAAGTCTAGTAAGATGGATTGGGCTCACAACCCACAGAAATGTAGCAAGGGGTAAACACCCAAATAATGGAGTACTCGACAAATGAAACTAACCTAAGGTAAAGCAATGAAAAACATAAGTAACTCCTTAAATCCCAATCCTAATCTGCCGAACTACAACCCCGCATTCAGAAAAGTCCCAGCACAATATAATATATAGATCAAGTAATGTAGATATACTCATCTTCTAGCATAGTATCTCAACACACTAGTATATATCTGCACATACATCAAGATCAGGGATACAATAAGTACACAATCTCATAAATAATATACAACTATATCAATCTTTGATAATGAGATGTAGTGGATGCCACGAGATTTATAAAATGAAATCCAATGTCAAATAATCATGATGCATGTCTATCCTATGATACACATCCATTGACTATATATGTGCCTCAAATAGGAACCCATGAGGGTCTTACAAAGACCATGTATCCGTGAATATCGATGGTAAAGACCTCAGCTAATGTTCACCTGTCCAGAAAAGACCTCGGACCATTAGCATATTACTTCAGCTCAAACGGTAGAAACTTCAACCACCAATCCAGTTGTTACCTTACTCACAACTTGATCGTAACCATCACAAGTATCAATGTACAAATAATAATAGACGCAAGGTGTATGATCACAATTATATCATAATATCATCAATCAAAATGATCTCATTATCTCAATGCCATCAATATCCAAATATCATGAGTGTCTCAATATCATCAATGTCTCATTATCAACAGTGTCTCATTATCAACAATATCTCAATATCAATAGTGCCTCATTATTATGAATATCTCAATATCATCATATCATAATATAAGCACCATTTCTCTATCAACACTAATTGAATCACAATATCACATAGATTATGAATTCACAATTAAATTATAACTCAATACATATAGCCTTATGAACAAGTATTCAATTAAAAAATTCATGATCAAGCCTATAATGGTACATTTCTACCACCAATTATTCAATTTCATATAGATAGGAGCATACAAGGTTCATTCATACTTAATAAAAGGTTAGAAGTCCACTTGCCTCAAATAAAGGCTCAAAATAAAGAAGAAAACGCCGCTCTCCCCCTCCTACGGTACTCCAAATCACCATAATCTAATTAAATATAGCACCACAATCACACAATAAATCTAATGACACTAAAATCAATTAATTAGGAGAGAAAAGGTAAAATAGTAAAAAAATCTCATACCGGAAAACATAGATGGAAATTGAAAATTTAAGGATAAAAATCTCCTACATGTAATAAGGAATTCAACGGTGAAAATGGTTTAAAAAATGGAGCTAAGATGAGGAAAAAATCAATGAATTAAGTTTAGGAAGTCCATTCCAAAGAACCTCCTTTTCCACCATTAAATACTCAAATTTAGAAGTTAAAACATAAATTAATCAATGGAAATAGTTGAAACAAGTTAGGAAATAGTTACCCACTCACTTTGCCTTTAAAACCTCGAAAATTCTCTCTTAGAACATAGCTTAAAATGTCAAAAAGGGTGAAAAATGAGTTAAAACCGTGTTTTAAAGAAACACACTATTTAGGCATCAATAGTGCTCTGTGAACGTAGAGCCTTATCAGCAAAGGTGGAGATCGAAGAGGGTTAACCCTCCATGAACGCAACAGTCACCTTGCAAATGTGCAGGTCCGACTGCTGGATCTCTACGAACGTGGCCCATGAGGCGTGGATGCGGAGTACTAGTGCCAGATGCACGGGAAACAACAATGCACTAGCACCACAACTCAAACAAAAACAAGGACTAGACCCTCAGGAATTTGTCAAAACTTTATGAACACAAACCAAACGTAGAACTCTACTAGAATCGACGATCCAGACTTAATAGAACTATCAAAATTTGAATCTGGAACCTCCGTGTCCCCGAACCTGAGAAGGATCATTTAAACAAGTGCCGGACCTAAAAGCTCAAGATTTCATAGAACCTCTAAAAATTACAACGAGGGCGTTTTTAGTGTTAGATTCACCACTCGAAACCACTGAAACTAACAAAAATTTGATAAGAGCTCCCGAACCCTGAATGTTGACTAAAGTAAAACCTATGATCCAAAATAAACTGATAATGCAACATTGGATCTAAAATCTCCTTTATCTCCAAATTCAGTTCTACAAGTTCTTATAGATCAGATTTGACATTCTAGAGCAAATGGAGTTGATGAAATCAATTCTGACACTTTAAACTCAAAATGACCACAAAACTCAAAATTTCCAACTTAAAGCCTTTTAAAAGTCTTCCTTTTGAAAAACTCCAACCTGCGAATCGAGAGAGCTCCCCTGCATGCAATGATGTGGTGGTAAACCTCTCATTCTAATTCAGTGCTCTCCGAACCGTGCACTTATAATATTTTCAAAATAAGACTTTTGGACTCATCCAAAAAGGACTTAATGCAATTTTCAGGAAGGCAAAATGATAATTTGGTCATAAATGCCAGAGATGACCTTCGTGGTCATTAATCATCCACTATTGAAAACAATGTTCATCCTCGAACATGAGATAAGGAACATACTTGAAGGCTAAAACAACTGAGGGTATGGGGCAAGTATATCCGACTCTACCTCCAAGTAGCCTCAATCTCGAGCCCATGACTCCACAGGGCCTTTACTGAAGTGATCTCCTCAGTCCTTAACTTCCTCACCTGCCTTCAAAAAATGGCTACCCACTAATCCTTGTAAGTCAAATTAGGGCCCAACTCAACTGAATCCATAGAAATCACATGAGATTCGTCCATAATATAATGCTGCAACATCGAAATATTGATTTCCAGATGGACTGTAGACACGTTAGGTGGCAAGGCAAGTCTATAAGTCATCTCTCCCACTCTATCAAGGATCTCAAATGGGACAATAAACCTAGAACTGAGCTTGCCTTTCTTCCCGAATCTCATAACACCCTTCAAAGGTGGGACCTTCAACTAAACCATGTCACCAACCATGAACTTCAAAGGTTGAACCCGCTTATTCGCATAAGTCTTTTGGTGACTCTAGGCTGTCACCAATCTGCTCTAAGTCAATCGTACCTGATCAAGATCATCTCTTAACATACCAACACCCATACTCACCACTTCTATTGTGTCAAACCAACCTATGCACGATTTGTAACTCCGGCCATACAAAGCCTCAAAAGGAGCCATCTGAATGCTGGAATGATAATTGTTGTTGTACGAAACTCCTCTAAGGACAAATGTTGGTCTTATCTAGCCCCAAAATCAATAACACAGGCTTGGAGCACATCCTTCAATACCTGAATGATCCTCTCAGACTAGCTATTAGTCCGGTGGGTGAAAAGTTGTCATGACCTGGACCTAGGGTCTAGGAGTGACATGACAAATGGGAACCCAAAAGTCCCCAAATAAACCTAAAAGTATTCACATTCACATCACCAGTGCGAAAGCGTATACGAATAGTAAACATATAGTTCTAAAGGATGAGAAAGTAGAACTCATGCTATGGGGATGTCATAAGGAAATGGATTAACATGGATTCACATAACACATAACATATAACACATAACACATAAAGACTAAGGGGCGGGTAAGCATGACTCACTCTATAGGGGAAATTCAGGATTTAGGATCTTTAACATCATGATATAAAAGCACATCATAAAACTCATAGTGAATCCACATAACGATATCCAATAGGTTATCATATCCACACAACACATAACATATAACCGTAAAAAAAGTCTATATGATGTCCAACAACACCTATAGTCATAAAATAGGACGGGGGCCAAGACATGTCCCAGACTCACCCTCAAAGTAAATAACATAAACAAAAAGCACCATACATAGAGGAATGATGGCTTGTCCTTGGATAGGACTCATCACAACAAGTAAATCTTAATATCCAAGCTAACCATTGTATAGTGGATGAAGGTAGTCCTTGATCCCTACATGGTTAGATCATGTAGGCAAAAGTATGGATCAGTATGTTTAAATGTACTAAGTATGCTGGCATACAATGCATATGACTTGTCAAACCTGCATTCAATGTTAGATGACAAGGGTAGGTGATATAGAAAGAGATACATATCCAAAGAAGAGTAATATAACAATATACCATGAAATCAATGATGCATGAAGTACAATAATGCTCATATATAGTGGGGATGTGACCATGATCCTCATAGAAAACTCATGCAAGCTATTACATGAATTCGCTCGATGTAGACCTCCCATCGGTAAGAGAAGATCACTTGCCAAGAGTAATCTAAATCACACCTTACGATTACATCTTTTTTTGTGTGATGGACACCTTCTATACGATCACATCTTTTCAGAAGGATTTTCGTATCAAAACATATCAATTCATATTACAGCAAAATGTGTAACCATTCCTTACGACCCAATCTTTTAGGTAATGGCTACCATATAGCTATGTTGGCAAATAGTTCATGGAAAGGGAGAGGACCCTTTGGCATAGCCCTTACGTCCCCAATCCATTCTGTGCTAGGTCAAACATCCCACAAGAATACTTATACATATACATGCTTTCAAAAGAGACAATAGTCTTTTCAAATCATTTCAATGCTTATTTGGGCTCAAAATCTAAACACATTTCATAATTATTCGTACTTGGGCTCAAATAACAAGTCATAGTTCATAATCATGATTCTCATGCATAGGAATAGCTCATTCACATAACAATATGGTGCAAGCACCCAAAATGCTCAAAGAGCCATATCATAGATATTTAGGTGATCAAATTCTTGTCGTAACCACACTTTTATCAAAACTATATGCATAAACATAATTGGGCTTAACCCACTTCTTAATTTGCATAGAATCCACTGCTCATGAATGCATATTAAAAGAATGAGATACGAAATACCATGGGCAATAGAGATTCAAACTTAAACCAACAATACATTATGAAATTCAAGTGAAAACATAATTCGATCCATAATTAAGTCATTATATAGATTACCCATGCTTAATCAAGCTTTAAAGAGACAATGCATATTCAAATATTATCATAATCATGTAATTCAACCTAGTAGGGCTTAAATCAACTTAAAACCAACAATAAAGCATAGCCCATACTTCAATTGAATTTAATAATCAATAATATTCAAAACCCATATTTAAAGTAAGCAACATTTCACGAAATTCAAGTGAAAATAGTTTGGGTCTTCTTGGTTGAAATGGACCAAGAACCAATCCCGCATACCTTAGCTAATGAAAAAGACTAAAGAAGAAATTTGAAGAAGAATGAGCCTTCCCTTGATTCCCAAGCTTAGTTTCATAAGAGTCCTTTGAGAGAGTTCTTAAGAGTGACTTGAGAGAATTTCTAAGTATAAGAGTGAATTTGAATGATAGAAATAAAGTATAGGCCATTTGGATGTCTTTGGGTAGCATAGAAGGTCACAAAAAACCCTTAGAATAAACCATAATTATCAAAATGCCATTAATGAAACGAGTAGAAAAATTGAAGTTAATGTCTCAGGGAGGGGTGGTATGGTCCGTGAAGTGCCATATGGACCATACACTTTCCTATGGTCCAACACTAAGAAAATTTTCACTTGATGAAGGTCCACATTAGTAATACCATACTTAGAAAAATTCAGCATAGGCACCCATACAGAAGGTGGTACGAACCATACCAAGCCACACGATCAATGTGCCTCCTCCATCCTACTCCACTTAGCAAAATTTCTCCACGATTAAGTTCTGAGATGGTGATCAAATACTTAGAAAATTTTCACTCCAGAACCCATATGGAAGGGCCTCACAGACCGTGAAACACCAAATAGTCCATAAAAGGGGCTGTACCACTTGCCTTGGGCTCAAAACTGTGGAGTCTCAAGCCCAAGTCTACCATATGGTCTACTATACGGTCCACTATATGGTCCACTATACAATCCATATGGCTTCACACAGACAGTGTGGGGTCAAAGTGTGGTACACCTTGGTCTCAAACACTAAGACCCCCATACCCCACACAAGGCTAAGAGACACTTCAAGGAGCCTCAACATGGCCTGTATAGCACTACACAGACTATGAAGGCTTCCATGAAGCTTCACGTTGGTCAAAAACTTTTCGAAACCAAATTTCCTAGCTCCATTAAAGTCATACAAAGTCCGGGTTCTTACATCATCTCCCCCTTGGGAACATTCTTCCTCAAATATGATAGAACAAGGCCTGAAAGCTTGACTTAGAACATGAAACATCAAGACATAAGATGTAATGCACCATTTGTCACTTGAAAGTTATAAAGTCATCAAAACTCATATATAAACGTGTTCAAATCATTCAAAGCATTTAAAATCATTTTCATGCGCATGTATGCATGTCATGTCATGAAACTCAAGAGTAAAAGAATTAGGACCACTTGGAAAAGGAAGAACCTAATACCTTAGGCTTGAGTAGATTGGAAAGGATGGGGATATCATTTCATCATGTCCGATTCTGCCTCCCATATAGCTCTCTCCGTATATTAATTTCTCCAAAGTACCTTAAGTGAAACTACATCCTTGTTAAGAAGCCACTTCACTTTCCTGTCAAAAATCTCATTTGAGACTTCCTCATAATAAACGTTCTAATCATCCTCAACACCTTCTAATAGCATATAGTACTAAGATCACCAACCACCTCAACATAGACACATGGAAGACCGGGTTAACAGAGCTCAAATCCAGAGGCAAATCGAACCTATAAGCCACATTCCCAATTCGCTCAATAATCTCATAAGGACCTACATACCGGGGGATCAACTTGTCCTTCATTGCAAAATGTATTATACCCTTCATAGGTGAGACCTCCATATACACCCAATCAGCACATGAAACTCAAGGTCCCTCTTCCTAACATCTGAATAGGCCTTTGGCGACTTTGGGTTGTTTTCAACCTCTCCCGAATTAACTTCACCTTCTCCATAGCCTCCAATATCAAATTCAGGCTGACCAAAGCCATCTCTTCTAACTCAAACCACCCTATTAGAGAACTATATCTACGACCATAAAAAGCCTCAAACGGTACCATACCGATGGTAGCATGAAAGCTATTATTATAAGAAAACTCAATGAGTGGAACATGATCATCCCAATTACCTTTGAATTCCAACACACAAACCCTCAACATATCCTCCAAAGTTTGAATTATCCTCTTGGCATGCCCATCAATTTGAGGATGGAAGGCGGTACTCAACTTCACCTTAGTACCAACTCCACTTTGAAATGACCTCTAAATGTATGAAGTAAATTGGGTACCATGATCTGATATGATAGACCTAGGACACCATGCAACCTCACCAACTCTTGAATTTTACAACCTTGCTTAATATTTGGCACTAAAGGCTGTGTTGACTGGTAGGAAATGAGCCAACTTAGTCATTTGGTCAATGATAACCCAAATGGAGTCAACTTGCCTTTGGGTACGAGGCAAACAAACCAGAAAATCTATGTTCATGTCTTCCTACTTCCAAGTAGGGATTTCAATACCTTGAGCCAAACCATCGGGCCGTTGGTGCTCTACCTTCATTTGTTGGCAATTAGGGCATTCACATACATACTTGGCTATATCCTTCTTCATACCATGCCACCAATATACTTCCCTCAAATCCCCATATAGCTTAGTAGATCTCAGGTGAATAGAATAATGAATGTTGTGGGCTTCACCCATAATCTCCCTTCTAAGATCATCCACATCCAAAATGCATAATCGATCTTGATACCGAAGCACCATCTCCCCCTTGGGAGAAAACCACTTTCCTCTTTTCGGCAACTAATTTCTTCAGCACAACCAATGACAGATCTAGATATTGCTTAGCCTTGATATGAACAACCACAAAAGATTTGACCCTATTTTTAACATGAATACCACCATCATTAAAGTCGGCCAACCTAACACCCAACCTAGACAAATGGTGAATATCCATTGCCAACTCTTTCTTTCGCTCATCAACATGAGCCACACTTCCTATAGATAGCTTACTAAGAGCATCGACTAAAATATTTGCCTTACTAGGGTGATATTGTAAACTTATGTCATAGTCCTTTAGGAGTACCAACCACCTGCTTTGCCTTAAGTTAAGATCCCTTTGAGTGAACACATATTGCAAGCTCTTGTGATTGGTCAAAACATCAACATGAACCCCTTACAAATAATGTCTCCAAATTTTCAAGGCAAACACCACTGCCGCAAACTCAAGATCACGAGTCAGGTAATTACACTTATGAACCTTCAATTACTTTAGGTTGATGCATAAGCTATCTCCTTACCATATTACATAAGTACACAACCCAACCCAATTCGAGAAGCATCACAACATACCACAAAACCATTTAAGCCATCAGCTAAAGTCAAAATAAGAGTTGATGTAAGCCAATCTTTCAAAGTCTAAAAACTCTTCTTACTCATCCGACCATTTAAACGTAGCCTTCTTTTGGGTCAAATTAGTCAATAGAGATGCAATAGATAGAGTCAATAGTCTAGGACAATTCTTCATGGCATCGATCTTCTTCGAGTCAACCTTAACACTATCACCGTACGTGACATGACCAATAAAAACTACCTCACCCAACCAAAACTCACCTTTGCTAAACTTAGCATAAAACTTCTTCGCCCTCAAAGTCTTAAAACCAACCTTAAATGATCCCTATGCTCGCACTCACTTCGGGAATAAATAAGGATATCATCGATGAAGATAACCATAAAACTGTCAAGGAAAGGCTTGAATACCCGATTCAGAAATCCATAAACAAGGCCGGAGTATTAGTCAAACCAAATGACATCACCACAAATTGAAAGTGTGCCCATACCTAGTCCAAAAAGCCATCTTGGGAATATTACACTCCCTAACCTTCAACTGATGATAACAGGAGCGGAGATTAATCTTTGAGAAATAGGTGGCCCATTGAAGTTGATAAAAAAATCCTTGGCAACAGATACTTATTCTTGATCGTTACCTTGTTGAATTTCCTATAATCAATGCATATCCGAAGAGATCTATCTTTCTTTCTTACTAATAATATCGGAGCACCCTATGGACATATACTTAGCCTAATAAAGCCTTTCTCCAACAAATCCTTTAACCGATCCTTCAACTCCTTCAACTCAGCCAGTTCCATATGATAAGGAGGAACAGATATAGTTTGTTTATTAGGGAGAAGATCTATGCCAAAGTCTACTTCCCTTTAGGAAGGAATATCGAGCAAGTCTTCGGAAAACACATTAGGAAACTCATTCACGACCGGGACTGATTCAAGAGTAGGTGACTCAAATTCCACATTTTTGACCCTCATAATATGATAGCTACACCCCTTTGAGAACATATTTTGGGCCTTAAGGTAGGAAATAAATCGAACTTTAATAGTGGAGTCACTAGCCTTTCATTCAAGAATGGGTACTTCTGGAAATTGGAGCTTGACTTACTAGGTTCTACAATCTATAGAGGCATATGAGGCATGCAACCAATCCATCCCAAGAATTACATCGAAATCAAATATCTTAAGTTCCCCAAGCTCACATGGGAAGAATTTATGCAACAAAGAAACAGGATAACCCTGATAACTCTATGAGCAACAATAGATTCACTCACGGGAGCATACACTGAAAAGGCTCTCAAAATTTCAGGACTCGAACCTAACTTAATAGAGCAAAGCACAAACATCAAAAATCAAAGACTTTCAACATACTGGGCACAACATTCGGAGATTCCTCCACTTCCTGTCGAGCATGCAAAGCATAAAATCTATATTTCTTGGGGAAACACCTTGAGGAGCTCTTTTATGGCCTTGAACACCTTGAGAAACTTGACCTTGACCTCTCTAAGCATTCTTAGGAAAATCAACATCCTTATGGTTCTATGACCATACCCGAAGCATGCACATAACTTTCAACAAGCACCTGAGTGATTCCTTCCACACTTCACACCGAGGAAACAATGGCCCACCACGAATAAGTACCCTAGGAGACCTAGAATTATCAACCTGAGCATTAGAACCTTGTCCCTGTTGGAAGTGACCATAACCACTACCCTTGGAGTTGGAGAATCCACCACTAGAACGGGCCCTCTTAGAATAATGTACCTTCCTCTCTTTGACCTTTTCTCGTTCAATCTATTCAACATACACCATGAGCCTGGAGATATCCATATCTCGAATAAGCATAGACGTACGACATTCTTTTACAACCAAGTCAGGGACACCAGAGATAAACTTTTACATTCTTGCATGCGGATCAGCCACAAGCATAGGAGCATACTTAGGGAGCTTTGTGAACTTGAGAGCATAGTCCCTCACACTCATACCATGTTTGAGGTTGATAAACTCTGTCATCTTGGCTTCCCTAAGATCAAATTGGAAGAAATGGTCCAGAAATGCAAACTTGAACTCTTCCCAATTAATAATATTACCATAAACTCTCTCCATCAACTATTGAGTGTACCACAACTATGCCACGTCTTTCAATTGATATGCAGCTAACTCAGTACTCTCTTAGAAGTGACTCCTATAAAAGTCAACACCTTAATGAGCATATTAGTAAGCTCTTGAGTGTCCATATTAGCCTTTGACCCATAGAACTATAGGGGATTCATCCAGGTGAAATCTCTCACCCTAAAGTCGGAGTGGGATCCCCAGGATGATTAGCTTGCCTAGTCTAAGAAATCACCACTTGTGCAAGCATAGGAAAGGCCATACAAAATTTACCATTATAGATAAACTCTTCCATAGGCCTTTGAGGAACTTGATCCTCACAAACTGAGGCTGGACTCGGCAGGGGAGCTCTTCATGGAGGCATCTTCTGTAATTTAACAAGGATACCATCCGGATAAGGAATCAAACATATGGTCTAAAGCATGGCATAAAACATTAAGAAGTGAGATAATTCCTAGAATGTCATGATTGCCTCCTACTCATAGGCATGGTGCACTTCACACCCATGAATAGAACTCTACACGAGTGACAAGTTGGACTCCGAGGATCATTTACAAACCTAGTACTCTGATACCAAGCTTTTCATAACCCAAACCTAGGGTCAAGGAGCGACATGACGAATGGGAACTCGAGAGTCCCCAAACAAGCCTCAATGTATCCATATTCACATTATCAGTTCAGAAGCGTATACGAATAGTACAGACATAGTTCTAAGGGATGGAAAAGTAGGACTTATGCTATGCGGATGTCATAGGAAAGGGATTAACATGGATCCTCATAACACGTAGCACATAAAGACTAAAGGGTGGGTAAACACGACTCACTCTATGGGGCCAATTCGGGACTTAGGATCTTTCACATCATAAAATAAAAGCACATCATAATACTCATAGAAAATCCAGATAATGATATCTAATAGGTAGAAATATCCATAATGATAATATCCGAATGCAACACGTAGCATATAACCGTAAAAGAGTCTACAAGATGTCTAATAATGTCTCTAGTATTAAGATAGGATGGGGGTGAGGACATGTCCCCGGGTTATACTCAAAGTAAATAACATAAATAAAATGCACCATAGATAGATGAATGGTGGCTTGACCTTGAAAGATAGGACTTACCACAACAAGCAAATTTCAAGATCTAAGCTAACCGTCATATAGTGGATGAAAGTAGTCCTCGGTCCCCACATGGTTAATTATGTAGGTAAAAGTATGCATTAGTACGTTTAAATGTACTAAGTATACGGGCATGCAATGCATATGAATTATCAAACCTACATTCAATGTTAGATGACAAGTGCATATAATATAGAAAGAGATACATATCAAAGGAACAACAGTATAACAATATGCCATGAGATCAATGATGCAGAAAATGCAATAATGCTCATATATAATGGGGATGTGACCATTTACATAGTATCAAACTCATGTGAGCTATTACATGAATTCGCCTGATGTAGACCTCAAAAGAATATTACTTTCCAAGAGTAATCTATATCACACCTTACGATCACATCATTTTGGTGTGATGGACACCTTCCTTACAATCACATCTTTTCAAAAGGATTTCCATATCAAAACATATTATATCGTATTATATCATATCATATCATATCTTGTCATCACATAACATATCATATTATATTATAATAAAATGTGTAACCATTCCTTATGATCCAGTCTTTTCGGTAATACGCTGCCATATACCTATGCTAACACATAGTTCAAGGAAAGAGACAAGACCCTTAGGGATAACCCTTACACCCCCAATCAATTTAGTTCTAGGTCAAACATCGCACAATAATTCTTAAACATATACATGCTTTCAAAAGAGGCAACAATTATTTCGAATCATTTCAATGCACAATTGGGCTCAGAAGCTAAACATATTTAATAATCATTCATACTGGGCTCAAAAGAAAAATCATAGTTCATAATCATTATTCTTATGCATAGGAATAACTTATTCACATACCAAAATAGTGCAAGCACCCAAAGTGATCAAAGAGCCATATTATAGACATTTATGTGATCACATTCTTGTCATAACCATACTTTTATCAAAAATCATATACATAAACATAATTAGGCTTAACCCAATTCATAATTTCTTAAAAAATCTATGCTCATGAATTCATATGCCAAGAACAAGATGAGAAATAGCTTGGGCAATAGAGATTCAAACTTAAACCAATAGCACATTATGAAAGTCAAGTGAAAACATAATCAAACCACATTTAAATCATAATATAGACTATCCATGATTAAATCAAGCTTTAAAGGGACAATGCATATTTAAATATTTATAATAATCAAGCAATTCAACATATTAGGGCTTAAATCAACTTAAAAAAGTAGCCCAAACTTCAATTGAATTCAATAATCAATAATATTCAAAACCCATATTTCAAAGTACACAAAATTTCATGAAATTCAAGTGAAAAGAGTTTGGGTCTTCTTGGTTTAAAGGGACCAAGAATCAATCCCACATACCTTAGATAATAAAGAAGATGCAAGAAGAAATTTGAGGAAGAATGAGCCTTCCCTTAATTCCCAAGCTTAGTTTCACAAGAGTCCTTTGAGAGAGTTCTTAAGAGTGACTTGAGAGAATTTCAAAGTGTAAGAGTGAATTTGAATGTAAGAAATAAAGTATAGGTCATTTGAATGTCTTTAGGTAGCATTGAAGGTTACAAAAGACCCTTAGGATAAACTATAATTATAAAAATGCCATTAATAAAACGAGTAGAAAATTAAAGTTAATGTCTTAGGGAGGGGTGGATGGTCCACGAAGCACCATATGAACCATACACTTGCCCGTGGTACAATACTTAGATACTTTTCACTTTACAAAGGATTGAAATGACAATCCTCTACTTAGAAAAATTCAACGTAGGCACCAATACAGAAGGTAGTATGGACCTTACCAAGATACACGGTTCGTGTGCTTCCTCCGTCCCACTACACTTAGAAATATTTCTCCATGATGAAGTTCCAAGATGATGATCTAATACTTAGAAAATTTTCACTTCAGAACCTATATGGAAGGGCCTCACAGACCATGAAGCACCAAATGGTCCATGAGAAGGGTTGTACCACTTGCCTTGGGCTAAAAAATGTGGAGTCTCATGCCCAAAGCTACCATACTGTCCACCACATGGTCCATATGGATTCACATGGATTGTGTGGGATCGAAGTGTGGTATTCCTTGGTCTCAAAATCGACACTAAGGCCTTCCCATCCTACACAAGGCCAAGGGCCACTTCAAGGAGGCTCCACGTGGTCCATGTAGCACTACACAGACCATGAAGGCCTCCATGACGCATCACCTTGGTCAAAAACTTTTCAAAACCAAATGGCCAAGCTTCATTGAAGTCGTACAAAGTTCGAATCCTTACAAAAGCTATACTTAAATTCCAAATGAGTACCCAAACCTTGATATAAAGCCCTCCAAAAGTGCTAAGTAACCAATGAGTCTCTGTCTGATATAATGGACACCAGGACCCTGTGAAGTCTCATAATCTGACTTATATAGCACTGGGCCAGTCTTTAGCTGTAGACTTTACCTTGACCGAAATGAAGTAGGCAAGCTTGGTCAGATAGTTCACCATTACCCAAAGAGTCAAAACCCATGATAGTAGGAGGTAAGCTCACAACGAAGTCCATGGAAATACGCTTCCACTTCCACTTGAGAATGGGCATCTGCTAAAGCTCCCTACCGAGTCTCAAGTGCTCACACTTGACCTGTTGACATGTCAAGCACCTGGATACAAAATCTCTTCATACCCAGCCACCAATAATGCTAACTCAAATTATGGTTCGTCTTTGCTACCCCTTGATGTATGGAATATCAAGCACAATAAGCCTCCCTAAGTATCAATTTGATCAAATCACACACCTTGGGAACATAGATATGACTCCCAATCCTCAAAACACAATTAGTATCAAGCACTTCCTCTCTAGCTTCACCTCTAATCACCTTATCTCAGACAATACACAACTTCTTATTCTCAAACTGCCTCTCACGAATCTGATCCATCAAAGATGAACAGGCCTCAATAGTAATAAACATTCTTCTTTGCTCTGAAATCTGTAATCTTACTAACCCATTATCCAATCTCTTAACATCTCTAGTCAATGATCCCTCCACAACTCGTATAGCTGCTAAAATCCCCATGCTAGGGACCATCCTACTAAATGCATAACCACTATATTGGCTTTTCCATGGTGATAGAGAATAGTCAAGTCATAATCTTTCAAAAGCTCAATCCACCTTCTTAGTCTCAAATTTAGATCTCGCTGACTGAAGATATACTGTAGTATATGATGGTTCATAAAATCTCACAATAGACTCCATATATTTAGTGACGCCATCACTTTTAACACAAAACAACCATAACCAATTTCAAATTATGGGTAGGGTAGTTCTTCTCATAGTCCTTCAACTGTCTAGAGGCATAAGCAATAACCTTCCCTTTTTGCATTAATACACCACCTAACTCCATTCCTAAGTCATCACTATAAATGAAATTAACATTATCCTCCGACAATGTTAGAATACAAGTTTTAGTCAACAATAAGTTGATCTTTTGGAAGCTCACTTCACTCTCTTCAGACTAATGAAATACCACATTCTTCTGAGTAAGCCTGGTCATTAGAGCTACAATAATGGAGAAACCCTGAACAAAACGACGATAGTAACTAGTCAAGTGCACAAATATGTGTATCTCTATAGTTGAGGTAAGCCTAGTCCAACGTTGAATGACCTCAATCTTCATTGGATCAACTCAAATAGCCTCCTTAGACACCACGTGCCCCAAGAATGCTACTAAACTCAACGAGAACTCGCACTTGGAGAACTTTGCATACAGCTTCTCCTCCTTGTGCCTCTAGAGTACAATCTTCAAATGCATCATATGATCCTCCTCAGTCTTGGAATTGACCAATATATCATCGATGCACATAATCAAGAATGAGTGCAGATACAAAACACTCCATTTATCAACTCCATAAATGTTGTAGAGGCGTCAGTTAAACCTAAAGACATAACAAAGAACTCGTAGTGGCCATACTTGGTTTGGAAGGCTATTTTGGGTATATT
Source organism: Solanum ossicruentum (assembly GCA_025774065.1). NCBI lineage: Eukaryota > Viridiplantae > Streptophyta > Magnoliopsida > Solanales > Solanaceae > Solanum > Solanum ossicruentum. The sequence goes on along the minus strand of JAOTQR010092257.1, from coordinate 15,983 downwards.
TAATGGCCGAATCTAAAGTTGATGATACCCGTACATCATGTCTAAGTTAGAAAATAGGGTTACTCTATGAAATAGATCAAATAAGTCATATAGGCATGGAAACAGGTACTTGTTCTTGACAGTCACTTTGTCAACTCTCTGTAATCAATACACATTATCATGGATCTATTCCTCTTCTTTACAAACAAGACTGGGTCACCCCATTGTTAAACAATAAGGCGTATAAAGCCCTTGCTCAACAGATCCTAGAGCTGCTTTTTTATCTCCTTTAATTTCACTGGAGCCATCTGATAAGGAGTGATAGAAATGGGCTTAGTGCCCGACTCAAGGTCAATAGCAAAATTAATGTCACAATCAAGAGGGACTCCTTGTAGATCAGTAGGAAACACATTTGGTAACTCACATACCACAAGAATAGACTCAATAAAAGGTGATTCAATAGTAGTATCATGAATAAAAGCCAAATAAGCCAAACACCCTTGACCAATCAACTTTTGGGTCTGAATATAAGATATCACTTTAGTAGGATTGGAACCCTTCGAACTGGTCCCCTTAATCCTCGGTCCATTTGGCATGGCTAGGGTAATGGTCTTGCCATAACAATTAAGAATATCATGACATGGAGATAATCGATCCATACCCAGAATAATATCATAATCTACCATATCTAATATAATCATATCTACCCAAGTCTCATAGTCCGCCAAAGTAACAAGATAGGATCGGTACACCCGATCCACCACTAAGGGCTCTCCTGGGTTAAAACATGAACATACATATACATGGAATCGCAAGGCAACTCGAACCTCACAAAGAAATATGAAGACACATATAAATAAGTACATGTCATGCCCAAAGTCCCGTTAAAGTGGACTGGCACCCATTGCCGATAAGGCTCCGGAGAACCAACCTGTATCCATGTGTTTTCTATACATATTATAAGGGATTTCTACATTCAACATGCCTTTAAGAAAGTAAACAGTGGTAATAAGCCAAAAGGAAATGCATATGGCTAGGCCATTGGGGCCACATTGTCTAAAGTATGAGATATGACCACACTTTAATTTACATAGTCTACAAAGCCTCTAGATAAGGAAAAGTATCTAATAAGGTTCGGGACAGGCCCCACCTCAACTAACTATATAATACAAAAATATAAGCTCTAGACACACAAAGCTTCGAAGCAACCTGGAGGTTGGTAACAACAGCTGGATATCCTATACTCCTACTGGGGAGATCTACTAGCACATGTACCTACAGAAGAAATGTAGGTCCCTCATAAGGGATGTCAGTATGTGATAATATACTGAATATATAAGATAGAAAATATTGTATATGAAGTAACATCTCAAATAAAACTATGCACTGGTGTAAGATAAGAGACCACCTTTAGTTATACTGTGGGAGCATGTACTTTATGTTCTTTTTATTACTTTAACTTCACTGTATAATCTGCGCACAACATGTAATACAAATGACCAACTGATCAGTGGTAAATCTATATCAGGATCGGCACTGACTAGGCTTTTCCTTTCACCCCTTAGGCTACCCCCAGTGACAGGATCGACCCTGGCTAGGTGATTCTTCCACCCCTTAGGTTACCACCCATCAATAGGTAATATACTTTATCTTTCAATTACTTTTGAGATGATTCTTTTGGTGGTCATAATATTGGAGCTCTAGCACTGTTGATACAACATATAACATGTAAATAATAACAAAAGCCAACACCATAATGAAAGGAGTAGGTTACACAAATAATGAAATAAAACAACACATGAATTTTATTTAGTAGAACGAACTCGTGTATCTTTGTATCCAAGTATATATGCAGATTTGAAGTTGACTATGTATAAGAGCCTATGAACATGTGAAAGAGATGAGACACGGTTAATAGTTGTGTCAAAGTTTGTAAGTGCCTTTATGTGCCAAGGAGAGATCTAGGTTTCATGCCAAAAAATACGAAATGAAGTAGCCTTACATACCTTACGATACGACCTCACTATTACCTCGAGATAACCTTCCCTTCCTCCAAATATTTTATATGCAACTTAACAGGTGATAGAGCTAACATTAGTAGCCAATAGATACATCTTGACTGCCCAATCTCATTAATAAAACAACACACAAGTATCAAGCGTATATTATAAACCCGAGCGTATTCTTTCAACCTTTCCGCCCCTAACCATATTTTCACATACACATTCTCATATACATATCATGTGAAGTCTATCTTAGTTCCATAACAGTCTTACAACAAACCACAAGGCACAACACATAACAATTCTACACAACATACAAATAGGTGGTATAACATTACATCTTTCGCTACATTTCAACGTCGATAATTCCAAACCTATTCCAACTTTAACCAAACAGTCCCACCATATATACATATAAAAAATTCCTAAAACATTTCAAATACAGTCCTTAAAATATGTGCAGGACGTGAGACCATATTCCTCAATCAATCTGACTATAAGTTTCTTTACAAGCTCAATTACGATAACACACAAGAACTCACTTTTGCAGACTGTAACAATGGTGCAGCAGCCTTTATACATCATTATAGAACCAATACTTATTAATAATAGTAGCCTCCCTTCATAATAAATCCAACTAATATGAGAAAATCTTCCAAATAAATAAGAAAAATGTACAACAACTTTTGGAACACATGCTATCCAACAATTTCAGCGAAGGTATAATCAGCTTAGCCTCTTATTTTACATAAGAAAACCATACTAAACACATAAGTATTCTTACTTAACTTTACCCTCAAGGTGTAGGGCTTCTCCAAGAACCCTAAAAGTCTCTTGTGGCTGTTTGTAAAGTCAAGAAAGAGTTGAGAGAGAACTTTCAAAACAATCTGATTTTTTTTGTTCAAGTTAAAATGGCTTATGGGAACTGTTTGAAACCCTTTTTAATGGGGGACTTTGTCGACCTACTTAGACATTTTTAGACTTAATTTACTTATCTAGTGATGCAGCTTTTTGCCCCTTTCTCTTGGGCCTAATTGGGTTCAAATTGGTTGGGCCTTGGCTGCCCACTTTTCCCTTTTCTCCTTACTTAGTTTTGGCCCAATTCACCAAGTGAGTTTTACTATACTTGGGTCCTTTCTATATTATTCTTGGGATGAAAATATAGTCCATTTTTGATTTTGAAACATGAGCTAAAGTTACACCATTAACATGGACTTTATTCATAATTGGACTTGGAGAAATTTAACATCGGGCCTCATCTCCGTTTAGCTAGCAAATTTAAGCTAAGCAAGTAGGTGACTCACCTACTAGCTTCTTGAGTCCTACAAGAACCTAACTTTTCTCAGCTCTTTTAAGGACACGATCTCCTCAATTGGACTTAAAACTTGTATACACTCGATCCTCTTCAACGTTAGACATACATATCGCCCTCTAATTTGAGATTCAAGCACTTTTACAAATTGGAGCTAATTTGAAAAGCCATAACATGTTTCATTTGCATAGTACTAGTATTGTAGGATGTGGGGTGTTATAGTAAAGCCAGGATCAAATAACACAGATACAGGGAGATGGCAAACCAAAACAATACTTATGACCACAGCATAGGAGGACTCTGCCTCAGGTCTACCTAGAAAGGAATAACAATGGTCACCTCGACTTCCACTCGTACGATCTAATCCTGTACTACCTGAAGGAGTGGAAGTATCATATAATCCTCCACCACTAGTACGTCCACCTATATCGATCTGAACTCTACTGTGACCACTAGTCTATGGGGATAAACCTCTAACTGGTAGTGTCGATTCTTGAACAGGTGCTGCGGAATATAAATGGTAGGGCCTAGAATGAGTCTATATGGCACTACCGAATCATGTGATTAGGAGATCTACACCCAAAGTAGGAATTAGGTGTGGACCACTACTATGAAGGAGCAAGAAGGATACTTTAACCTTCCCAGCCTGTGGACCTCTGCTGAGAATCAGATAATCTCTGCCCTGAACTAAAGGAATCACAGGGGCCTCGTTCTCTCTCTGATACTGGAAAGGTTGCATAAACCCTAGGAAACTAAAAAGAACTACCTCATTTGACATACGTCTACCCTTTGATAAGGCACCAGAGTACTATCCTGAAGTACGAACCCTTTAGGGGTCCCTAAACTCCTCCCTCTGCATCAACTCCACCTCTTTAGTATCACTAACAATTGCCTGAAATAAGGCCCCATCTCTATCTACACAAAATATAGACCATATGATAGGATAAATCAACCCTCTCATAAACTAAAAAAATTTTATCCTCCTCTGTCGGAAGTATAGCTGTGGCATGACGGGCCAACTGGTCATGGTGCCCTATCACAAACTCTCAAATCTCAATAGGCTCTCCTCGTAGATTGTCCAAGGAACAAACCGATCATAGAATGCATTCGAAAATGTCTCCCAAGTCATCTTAGGAGATCCAGATGGAAACGATCCTGTATAGTCCTCCTCACTATCTAGCTGGCTCATAGAGCTGAAGAGTGACATATCTCACTTCATGTGTCTCTTCTAGTCCAATAACATCCAATAACGTCCAACAAGTAGTCAGGAACTCATGAGCTTTCTCAGTCTTCCCACCCTAAAATTGAGGTGGGTCTATCTTCCATAATCTCTCATATCCCACTGCTCATCATCAGTAACAACAACAACTAGGGGAATCTCATGAATTATAGCTACTAGTGGCAGCTCATCTTGAATCTAGGCCTCTGGAGCCTGCTGTTGATCTTGAGGCTGCACTCTCACCCGAGTCTGTAGAGTACCAAGAGTGTCAGCTGGGTTACCTTCTTCCTGAAAGTGTCCAACATACCCAAAACTCTTAAAGGTGTATCCTGGAGTAGTGGTGCTGCGTCAAACTCATATTATACCTGCCCCTATCTAGGCTCCATAGCTGGCTCAGGAAAGATATCCTGGTCATAGTCCCTTGCAGGTACGGCTCCTTTGCCCTGGCCTCTAGTTTATCCTTGGGCTCGACCGCTACCCCTAGTTAGGGTCTCGATAGCAATATCAGAGGCGACCTTCCCTTGACCTGTGGCAGCAGTAGATCTAGTCCTTGCCATTTTTTAAAAGGACAGACGAACATATAACACTTATTCAAAACCCATGCACAAATTGATTAGATCGAAATGAAAAAGCGTTTACCAATAATCTTCATAGTCGTTCAAGGATAAGTAGTAAACATCTCTGCACTGATCCTTAGGACTCTACTAGACTTGGCTTGTATACATGTGAGACCTATGAACCTAGGGCTCTGATACAAAATTGTCACGACTCAAAATCTGGGTGTGATGACACTCAGCTAAGTCTCCAAGGAGAGTCAATCCAAATCCCAAACACTTAACAATTAAGATAAAAGCAGAAGTTAACAGTCTAAATATTATAGATAATCGAAAGGAAGCAAACTATAGCTATCCCAATAGCTGGTCACATGTACAAGCCTCTATGTCTATAATACTTAAATGCAATATAAGGCATAATGTATAGTCCTCAAAAGAATTAAGACAAAGTGGAATTCTTAAGGCCTGATGAAGACATAAGCAACTGCCTCGCAAGAAATCTAGAAGCTAGATCCAACAAGAAGGAAGTCTAGCAAGATGTATCAGGCTCAAAACCTATAAACATTTAGCAAGGGGTGATCACCAAACAATAAGGTACTTAGAAAATTAAACTAACATATGGTAAAACAATGAAGAACACAAGTAACTTCTTAATTTCCAACCACAATCCGCTGAACTACAACCCTGCACTCAGAAAAGTCCTAGAATAATAAAATATACATATCACTGTAATATAGATGTACTCATCTTCTAGCATAATATCTTAACATACTAGTATATTAATAGATCCACAACCAGTATATTGATAAATCCATACTTATATCAAGATCAGGCATACAATAAGTACATAACCTCATAGACAATATACAACTATATCAATCAAATATGATATGGGATAGAGTGGAGGCCATTAGATGTATACAATGCAATGTCAAATAATTGTGATATATGCCTTCCCTATGATACAGATCCGCTGACCATATATATGCCTCGGATTGGAACCCATGGTGGTCTCACATAGACTATGTATCCGTGAACACCATCGACAAGGACCTCGACTAATTCTTACTCATCTGGAAAACAGATCGAACTATCGATATATTACCTCGACTCGACCGGTAGAGACCTCAACCACCAATCCACTTGTTACCTTACTTTCAACTCAACCATGGCCATCATAAGTATCAATGCACAAATAGTAATAGATGCAATGTCTATGATCACAACTAATCATAATATCATCAACAAAAATGATCTCATTATCTCAATGCCATCAATATCCCAATATCGTCAGTGTTTTAATGTCATTAATGTCTCAATATCAACAGTGTCTCATTATCAACAATATCTCAATATCAACAGTATCTCATTATCATCAATATCTCAATACCATTATATCACAATATAAGCACCATTTCGCTATCAACACATAATGAATCATAAGATCACATAGATTACAAATTCACAATTAAATTATAGCTCAATATATATAGCATATGAACAATTATTCAATATGAAAAATGATCAAGCCTAGAATGGTATAGTTGTACATGCAATTATTCAATTTTATACACATAGGAGAATACAAGGTTCATTCATACGTAACAAAATGTTAGAAGTCCATTTGCCTTAAATAAAGTTTCAAAATGAAGAAGGAATCACTCCTTTCACCCTTCTTCGATACTCTAAATCACCACAATCTACTCAAATATAGTACCACAATCACAGAACAAATCTAATGACCCAAAAATCAATTAATTTAGAGAGAAAGGGTAAAATGGTCAAAAATCTCATGCCAAAAAAAATTGCTGGAAATTAAAATTTTAAGGAAGAAAGTGTCCTACACGTAACAAGGAATTAAACGGAGAAAACGGTTTAAAAAATGGAGCTAAGATGATGGAGAAATCAATGAAAATGTTAGGAAGTCCATTCTGAAAAATCATCAAATTCCACCATCAAATCCTCAAATTTATAAATTGAAACACAAATTAATCAATGAAAATAGTTGCAATAGGTTAGATATTTACCCAATCACTTTTCCTTCAAATCCTCTAAAATCCTCTCCTAGAACGAGACTTGAAATTTAAAAAATGGTGGAAAATGAGTTAAAATTTGGTTTAAAGAAAGATATTGTTTAGGCATAAAAAACACTCCACAAACATAGAGCCTTATCTGCAAACGCAGAGATCAAAGAGGGTTAACTTTCATGACCCAAGCCTAGGGCCTAGATGTGACACGACGAATGTGGAACGCAAAGGAACGCCAAACAAGCCTCTTAACATATCATTACATATCATTGGTCGCAGAAGCAATTAAAAAACATAATTAGATTAGAAATAAGGGAAAAAGGACTAAAAGGAAACTTTCATAACATAAACATCAATACAAGTAGGCTCAATAAATAACATGTCATACAACAACTCTAAAACTTAGATAGGAGCGGGGGCCAAGATAAGTAACCGGGTTCACCATCATAGTCAATACATACATAAAAGAAAGATAGTCTTAGTACATAGCATGAGATCATAGACATTGCCCCCCGACTGGAGGACTCACCGATAAGCTTGAGAGAAATCGTACTAGCTATGAGGAGGAGGATGATCAATCAGTGCTCCAGTTCCCACATGGTAACATCATGTACGCATAGAGTATGCATTAGTACATTTGAATGTACTAAGTATGTAGGATGAAATGCAACAAGAGATAGGCAACTTAGTCAAAATGCATAAACATAAGCGATGAGTAAGTATAATAACAATATGGCATGCATGATCAATGCTTGAAGTAAAACATGCTTGTAAAACATATAATTTTAGAATATAGATAACATATGTAGGAAGGGACCATACTCATCGTCTAAACAAACTATTACTTGGAATCCAAGACGTATCACCCCTTTTGAAGGTGATTGAGGTATCTACCCCTCAACATGGTAAATGGGCATGTCACCCCCATTATAGTGGTCAAGGTATATATCCCTCAACATGGTAGATGCGCATAGCACCCCCCATCATAGTGGTCAAGGTATATACTCCTCAACATGGTAGGTGGGCATAGCACCCCCCATCATAGTGGTCAAGGCACATACCCTTCAACATGGTAGATGGGCAAAGCACCCCCAACAGTAGTTATTGAGGCATGTCACCCCCTCAACAAGGTGTGGTCAACTTGCAACTCTACAGATAATTTTCATGAAATCAATACATACTCATAATCACTTCATCATCATAGAGTCACTTAACTTATAAACCATATCATAGACCATTAATAACCCAAGAATTCATGTCAAGGCATTTTATCAAACATCTGGAGGGTGTTTAATGCTAGTTCAAAATCATGCAATTCAAGTGTAAAATCATGTGAGTAAACTCAATGTAAATCAATTCACCAACACAAAGTAAAACCCTCAGAAACGATAGCTTGAAATCCCTCATCAAATCTCATAATAGATTATAGTTTCATAGCTCAAAACATGCATAGTCATAATAGACAAACCACCTCATAGTATAAGCTTGAAATAGGTGGACTTGTGTTTCCCATCATTATTTCATAAAAACCCAACATAATTTTTAATAAAAAATCTTAGTAAATAATACCCATAACTAATACAACTTGAAAACATGCTATTTTCGTAAGTCAAGACTGAAATCATATTAGTAAACTCAATGTAAATCAACTCACTAACACATAGTAAAACCCTCAGGAAAGATTGCTTGAAATCCCTCATCGAATCTCATAATGAATTATAGTTTCATAGCTCAAAACATGCATAGTCATAATAGACAAACCATCTCATAGTATAAGCTTGCAATAGGTAGACATGTGTTTCCAATCATCATTTCATAAACCCCAACATAATTTGTAATCAGAACTCTTAATAAATAATACCCAATAAACTTGAATACATTCTATTTTCGTAAAAAGGAAGGTTGGGCACCATGGGTAAAAGGACCCAATGGTTGAAACCCACATACCTCAAATTTGGGGATTTCCTTGATGTAGATTTGGATGAGGACTTGAAGCTTGAAAAAAGTTCTTGAGATCTTGAATTGAGCTTGAGACACTAGAATTTGGGTGAAATATTTAGTTATGTATTAGAGAGGGTTTTAAAAGTGTCTTGAGTGATATAGAGTTGAAAAATGGCTTAGTTATGTATTAGAGAGGGTTTTGAAAGTGTCTTGAGAGATATAGAGTTGAAAAATAGCTAAGTAAAGGTATTTTTACGCATAGGTGGGCATGGTGCCAAGGCCCTAATGCCTTAGGCCGAAACAAGAAAAATAAGGAAGTCATAACACTATTTCACGTCAAGTCCACGTCGCAGAGCCATCGCGGACAACTTCTGTCCCCGAAAATTTTACGAAAGTCAGTTTTTGCTACGGTCCTCTAAAATCTGTGTTATACCCATTTTCCACTCAATTTTGCCCCTTGATCAAGAATATGAAGTTGGATTTTTGATATCACATATTGATTTTGAGGTATATGAAAATCACAATTATGGGCATTTTCGAAGCACTTTTTTGGGGCGTTTCAATATCTCCTTCTTAGGAACATTCGTTTCCATATGTCAAAGAAGCGTATATGAGAGAAGTAATCATGAGAATTTTAGACTGACATATGAATGAAACAAATGTATTTAAACATCATTTCAAAAACCTCAACATGAATGTCAAAATTACCATAAACTTATCAACATAACATGAATGCATGCAATGACATAAGGGATGAAACTGAAGATTTGAAATCACTTAAGGAAACTTAAATTATTACCTTAGGCTTGAGTTGAGTGGAAGAGATATGGATAACAATTTTTCATGTCCCTCTCTGCTTCCCATGTGGCACTTTCAACTTGTTAGTTTTTCCAAAGGACCTTGACGGAAGCTACATCCTTGTTTCTCAACCTCTTCACCTGTCTATCCAAATTTTCTCATAAGTCAAATTATCTTCTACCATAACCACAACATCCAAAGGCACTATAGCACTGGGATCACCCACACACTTTCTCAATATGGACACATGGAAGAATAGATGAACCATATTCATATCTATGGGCAAGTCCAACTCATAGGCCACCTTACCAATCCTCCTCAACACCCTATAAGGACCAAAAAATCTTGGCCACAATTTACTCTTCTTGCCGAGATGGACTACACTCATGGGTGAGACTTTCAAGTAAACCCAATCTCTAACCTTGAATTCAAGATCTCTCCTTCTCACATTGTAATATGACTTTTGTCTACTTTAGTCTGTATTCAGTCTCTCCCATATCAATCTTACCTTCTCCAAGGCTTCCATAACTAAATCCAGACCTAACAATGCCATCTCCTCGGCCTCAAACCATCTAACCGGGGATCGACAACATCTACCATAGAGTGCCTTAAAAGGAACCACACCAATGCTTGAATGATAACTATTATTGTAAGAAAACACAATGAGTGGGAGATGTTCATTGCAACTAACCTTATCCTCCAAATCACAAGCTCTAAGCATATCCTCAAGAGGTTGTATAGTTCTTTTGGCTTGACCATCAGTTTGAGGGTGAAAGGTCGTGCTAAGCTTAACCTTGGTATCAAGACCTCTTTGGAAAGACCTCCAATAGTGAGAAGTGAATTGAGCACCACAATCCAAAATGATAGACAAGGGCACCCCATGCAATCTAACTAACTCATGAATGTACAATTTGGCATAATCTTCGGCACCATAAGTAGTTTTGACTGGTAAGAAGTGAGTCGATTTTGTCATTCTATCAGCCATAACGAAAATAGAGTCAAAATGCTTTCTAGTATTAGTGAACTCAACCACAAAATCCATGTTGATTTCTTCCCACATCTAAGTAGGAATCTCTATATCATAGGGTAGGACACCTGACCTTTGAAGTTAACCCCTTACTTGTTGGTAATTGTGACATCCAGATATGAACTTGGCAATATCTTTCTTCATACCACCCACCAATACACCTCTCTTAAATCTCTATACATCTTTGTAGAACTAGGGTGAATAGAATAGGAAGAATTATAAGCCTCATCTAAAATCAACTCCTCAAGTCATCAACATTAGGCACACACAATCTACCTTGGTAGCTAAGGGCACTATCTCCCCTTGGGAGAAAACCTTCACTTTACCATCTCTCACCACGACCTTCAATTCCAACAAGACAGGGTCAAGATCTACTTTTGCCTTTACCTCCTTAATCTATGAAGATTTAGAACTATCAACAACCAGTACACCACCATTGTCAACTTCCTCCACCCTAACCCCCAATCTGGCCAACGATGAACCTCTTTAGCCTCCTCTTTTCCACCATCCTCAACATATGTTAGGCTACCCATGAACACCTACTTAGAGCATCCACCACAACATTAACTTTACTGGGGTGATAATGCACACTCATACCTTAATATTTAAGGAGTTCAAACCAACTCCTTTGTCTCAAGTTAAGAACTTTTAGGTGAACTCATATTGGAGACTCTTATGACTGGTAAACACATCAATATGAACCCCATACAAATAATGACGCCAAATTTTCAAAGCAAATACCACTGTGGCCAATTCAAGATCATGGGTAGGATAATTCTTCTCATGTACCTTATGTTGTCTAGAGGCATATGCTATCACCTTACCATTTTGCATCAAAACAAAACCCAAACCAATTCTTGAGGCATCACAATACACAACAAACCCCTCCAACCATTTTGGTAGAGATAAGATAGGAGCGGAGAAAAGCTTATCTTTCAATGTTTGGAAACTCTTTTCATACTCATTAGTCCACACAAATTTTGCCTTCTTTGGGGTCAACTTAGTCATAGGAGAAGCAATAGAAGAGGACATATTACAAACCTTTGGTAATAACCCACCAAACCAAAGAAACTCCTAATATCCGATGGAGTCAAAGGTCTAGGCCAATTTCTAATCACCTTCGTCTTTTTAGTATCCATATTAATGCCATAATCTGACACCATATGTCCCAATAATGCAACCTCTTTCAATTAAAACTCACATTTCTCATATTTTCCATACAACTTCTCCTCCCTCAAGATTTGCAACACCACTCTCAGTGATTCACAAGCTCCTCCTCACTATGGAAATAAATCAACGTATCATCAATAAAATCTACCATAAACAAGTCAAGGTAGGGTTTATAGACCCTATTCATAAGATCTATGAATATAGATGGTGTATTAGTCAACCTAAAGGACATAACACATATTCAAAGTACCCATACCTAGTCCAGAAGGCTGTCTTGGGAATGTCACATTCCTTCATTTTCACTTAGTGATACTCGAACCGAAGATCAATCTTAGAGAAGTGACTAGCCCTTTGAAGTTGATAAAAAAGGTCATCAATCCTTGGTAGAGGGTACTTGTTCTTTATGATGACTTTATTAAGTTCCTGGTAATCAATACACATTCTAAGAGATCCATCTTTTTTCTTCACAAACAACACCATTGCGCTCCAAGGTGATTGACTAGGCCTTATAAAACCCTTTTCCAACAAATCCCTCAATTGCTCTTTCAACTCCTTCAACTCTATCGGGTCCATATGGTAAGGGGGAATAAAAATGGGTTGAATGTCGAGAAGAAGGTCTATACCAAAGTTGATTTCCCTTTCGGAGGAATATCGAGAAGCTCGTTAGGAAAGACATCAAGAAACTCATTAACAACCACCGTTGACTTTATACGAAGGACTTTGGTCTCGACATCCCTAACCCTCACAAGATGATAGAGACAACCCTTAGAAATCAACTTTTGGGCTTTAATGCAAGAAGTAAATCTACCCTTAACCACCACATCCTAACTTTTCCACTCACGGACGGGCTCATTAGGGAATTGGAACTTGACCCTATGGGTTCTACAATCACTAGAAACATAATATGCATACAAACAATCCATCCCAAGAATGACATCAATATTCACCATATCTAACTCAACAAAATCACAAGACAAGATTTTATGCAATATAAATACAGGACAGTTTCTATAGACTCTTCTAACAATAATGGACTCACTAATAGCAGTAGACACTTGATAGGGTTCACACAATAATTTGGGGCTAAAATGAAGCTTTGTGGCAACAAAAGGGGTAGTAAAAGAAATATTGGCACTCGGGTCTATTAAAGAATACATATCAAAATAAAAAATGTTTAACATACCAGTGATGACATCAAGCACCTCATCAACCCCTTGTCTCTCTTGAAGAGCATAGAATCTATTTTGCCTTAGGGCACCCCCTTGTTGGCATCCTCTTCCTTTTGGACCAATATTTTCACCTTGGACTTGTGGATGACCATATCTACCCTTGTTATAATTACGAGGATAATCAGTTACCTTATGACCCACTCCACCACAACCATAACAAGCATTAATGTTCTTCAAATATGGGCCATTATGGCCTCTACCACATCTTCGGCACATAGGGTTAGGAACCATACCACTACCACCTTGGAACCTTGGGTTGTCATTAGCATACCTCTTATTAGGAACATTGGAAGACCTTTGGCCTTCAAGATAGTGGACACCCTTAGAACTTTGGAACCTACCTTCAAAATGGGTCCTCTTGGCCTCATCATTTCTTCTCTTTCTCAACTTTTCCCCCTCTAGTTGTTCGACATATGTCATGATGCGAGACAAATCTATATCACCTATGAGCATGGCGGTAAGACACTCTTCATTTACCAATTCAAACATACTTGACACAAATTTGTTCATCCTAGACCTTGGCTCGACAACCAATTGAGGGGCATACTTGAAGAGTTGGTTGAACTTGAGGGCATACTCCCTCACACTCGTAGACCCTTATTTTAGATTCATAAATCCCATCACTTTGGCCTCCCTTAGCTCTACAGGAAAGAACCAGTTGAGAAATGCTGCCTTGAACTCTTCCCAAAGGATGACATTATTATTCCCCTTCTCCATCTTCCATTGGGAGAACCAAATTTTATCTACCCCTTTAAGTTGGCAGGCTGCCAACTCCGCCTTTTCCTCCGAGTTAACCTCTATAATGGAAAATACCTTATAGACCTCATCAATGAATTCTTATGGATCTTCATCCACCTTGGACCCATGGAACCCCGGTGTGTTCATTCTAGTAAAATCCCTTACCCTCAAGGCTGAAGTAGGAGCATGAGGAGCTTAGGCCCCTTGGTTAATTTGGTTGGTCATAGCATGAGCCAACATGGTGATAGAATCTCAGAATTCATCATAAGCCACTCCCCCATGTTGAGGAGCTTGAGGAACGGGAGGGGCCGGTTGCTCCTCGGGTGAACGAGCTCTCCTTAGTCTTCCTCTTAGAATAGGCATGATCTAGAATAACAAAGAATATTTGTTAGAGGAAAGAACCTTACCTTACTTCTAAAGCACGACATAGATTATGAAGAAGGGAAACATTTCCTAAAATGTCTCATAGCCTCTTACTCATAGTGCTGATGTACTTCACAACCATGAATAAGACTCTAATCAACGTGGTGTGTTGGATTTTGAGAATCATTAATAACCTAGTGCTCTGATACCAAGTTTTTTACTACCCTAGCCTAGGGCCTAGATGTAACACGATGATGGGAACTCGAATAGACCAAAAAAAGACTCTTAGCATAGCAATCATACATCCTTGGTTGCAGAAGAAAAGTAAACAACAACAAGAGATAGTGAAAAAGGAAATCAGGACTAAGTGATGTCTTTGATGGCATAAAATATAGAAGAGTCAAAGCTCATAGCATAAGTACATTATTTGTTCCAACACCTCTAATCATAGATTGGAGCGGGGCCAAGACACTTTCCGGGCTCACATTCATAATATCAAATGTTCAACATAAAGAGATAGCAAAGGAAAGAGTAGCACAGCTAGTGTCCCCGAACTTGAGGAATCACCAAAAGCTTATCTTCAAGATGCCAAAACTAGCCACGTGGAGGATGATCGTGAGGAGCTCTAGTTCTTACATGGTAACATCATGTATACAAAGAGTATATGTTTGAATGTACTATGTATGTAAGATGCAATGCAACAAGATATAGGCAACTTAGTCAAAATGCATAAACATAAACAATGGGTAAGTATAATAACAATATGACATGCATGATCAATGTTTGAAGTAAAATATACTTGTAAAAAACATAACTTTAGAATATAGATTACAGGTATAGGAAGGAACCATACTCATAGACCAAGCAAACTATTACTTGGAGTCCAAGGCGTATCACCCCATTGGAAGGTGATTCAGGTATCTACCCCTCAACATGGTAGATGGGCATGTCACATCCCATCATAGTGGTCAAGGTATATACCCCTCAATAGGGTAGATGGGCACAACACCCCTATCATAGTAGTCAAGGTATATATGAAACAACCCCTAAAAGGGCCTGAAAATGTGCCTTAGAAGTTTTTAGTATCATAATTTTCATATATCTAAAAGTTCGTTCGTTATTTCAAAAATCCAACGTCATGTTCTTGTTCAGGGGGAGAAATTGAGTGAGAAATGGGTCTAACCCATTCTAGAGCAACCGTATCAAAATTCAAAAATCGCAAAAACTCGATTTAGGAGGGTCAACTTTAATGGGCATATCTCTTAGCACACAAAGAACTGGGTGACCCATGACCTACCAAAGTAAATCTCTTTGAATTACATTTCCAATTCACTTGGCTTCCCCTCATTCTGAGTTCAGATGAAGAATTTATGCCCATTTACATAGAACTCATTTGTGCAAAAATGCAAATTCCAGTGAGTAATCCGCATCGCGGATGTTACTTTGGTCCTGTTTTAATTTATTCGGTCCAAGACTTGTAACTCTTGGGAATAAGGGTTCCCATACTTGAAAATACATATACATATCCTTATTTTACCCTCATATAATCCTTAACATTCCCCAATATCCTCTCAAACACTTAGACTCATATTTCACCCTAAATTCAAGTCCCAAAACTCAAGA
>JAOTQR010092238.1:13957-32272 GCA_025774065.1 Solanum ossicruentum | reverse complement strand
TTGATCCTTAGTTCCCTTGTATTTTACTTTTATTTTTATTTTTATTTCTTTGCAAGGTATACTAGTAGTGTATGCCCAACACTAGGAGTCAAGGCAATCCCTTAACTTCACTTCATCTAGAGATCCAAAGAATTACAAGAAGAATGGCCCAAGAAAATACTAATGATGATGATCAAAATGATGACCCACCTCCTTTGGAGTATATTCTACAGCCTCGGGATTTCAATGACAATGCATACCGGTGGAATCAGTATAGGTTGAACCCTATGGCTATGGATGTGATCGGGCTATTATGTTGCCACCACTACCGGCTAACACAATGTTTATAGTTTCTAGTTTGTTACTTCAAATGTTGCAAAATCGTGGATTATTTTTGGGCCTACCATCAGAGGATCCATATAGCCACTTGCACAATGTAGCATTTTTTGCAAGGGTATGATGGGAACATAGAATCTTTCTATGGATGCTATGGGACTTTGTATTTTCCTATTGTATCTTACGGGCAATGCTGTGTTATCACTATTTGAGCTCCCACATAGTTCAATCACTAGAAGACTTGCAGAAGGCCTTTCTGGAGAGGTACTTCCCTAGATCTAAGAAGTTCAAGTTAAAGGATCAGATCAACAACATTGAGAAACCGCTTGGTGATTCAATTAGCACTACATGGGAGTGATTTACTAAGTGTTTTAGGAGCGTCCCTAGCCACAAGATAGTTGATGATGCCTTGGTGGAGATCTTTTACCTTGCCCTTGATGAGAATAGTTAAGCATGTGTCGACACCATTATGGGGGCATTTTTTAGTCAACCATTTTCAAGGAATGTCGAACATATGGAGCAAGTGGTCAAGAAAAATTGTGCATTGGAACAACGAGATAGAGCTTCTATGAGGAGTTCATGTGTTGTCAATGTTGGTTCAGAGCAATCTAAGATCAATGAGGAGATTATGCAACAACTTAGTCAACTTTGCAGAAGCATGGATGTTGTGATCAAGCAGAATCAGGAAAGAGTGAATGTGGTGGTTCATCAACCTTCACGTGCACCCATGTATAAGAAGTCTTATTTTGATGGGGATGCTTTCTTTGTGAATGATTAGATTGAGGGGGGGGGATTGATGATTCATAGAAATACTACTCTTATAATGCTTTAAACAAAGGATTTTTGTGAGTTCTCAAGGAAACTTGATATTTTGATGTTTGTTTTTATTGTTTTTCAGGAAAAATTGTTGACGCATGGATAAAGGGACAAATGAGACTAAAAGGAACGTAAAGAGGCCAAAGTATGGGTATTCAGAAGTGGCCCAAGAAACTAGAGAAGAATTAAGGCCAAGTGAAGATCCATGTGGTCCTTCACGGCTCATGTGACTGCCCACGAGTTATGAGGTCCTTCGTGGCCTCACACTTGGCCATGTGGGACTGCGTGGCAGCACAAAATGGCCAAGGAAAGCCTCACATGCAGTTAACGGGCTGTGATAAGTGAGACAGGTTGTGTGTTGGCTCATCAAAGTGACGTGAATCACTATCACCATCGAAAAGCAAGAAAAATGTGTAAATTAGGCCAGATAGAGCTTGTCACGAGCCATGTGGCCAACCACGATCCGTGACATAGAGGCGTGTGAAGAGCTTGAGCAAGAAAATGTTAAGGCACAGCAGACGGTCTGTTAAATGGACCATTGACTCATGCACGATCCATCTACCAACATGTGAAGAAGCAGCTGGGGTTGAGGCTAAGGATAGCCACACAGATCATTTGACGATCCGTCTACCGTCACACGGGTCATGTGGTGGCCTGTGTCTATGCCGACAAAAGTTTTCCTATTTTAATTTAGATTTGGTATTCTTTGTATATAAATAGCATTATTATTTCATTTTTACTTAGTCTTGGACGACTAGAGATAGAAAACATTGAAAAACACTATTTTCCTCGAGATTTCACAAGATTTTGGGATTTTGCATATCTAGCTCAAGGTTGTAGCTCATGAATTCTTTGATTCTTCAGTAGTAAGTCATTAATTATGAATTCCTTGTATCATTGTGGGTTTTCTTTCTTGAATATGTTAGGCTAAACCCATAACTAGGGTTGTGGGAATCATGACAAATCAATAACATAGGCGAATATGGGGTAAATCTCGGGATTGATTAGCGTATATATCGTAGTAATCTTCATTATAATTTCTTCCTTGACTGCTCAACACATCAGGATAAGCCTTGATTTATCACATCCTCGAAAGGGGTGTTTTGATTAGGAAAAGAGTTCTAAGACGAAAATTTGAGGTTTTTAAGCTAGTCTAAGTACTTGAGACCAAAAGGTGAGAGTATTCCAGAATTGACAACAAGGCTTAGCAAGTATACATTCTGAAACCGAACGGTGATGAATGATATGCATCTAAGAAGGACCGAGAGGTGGACTAAATGTTACATAGCTTGTTAGATCTTATATACATAATCATGAACGAGTTTACCATTTCATTAGATGTCATGGGGAACACAATCCTATCTTTGCATAAATTATTTGAAATCTAATAGTCCTTGCACTCATTTATTGCTTTTTTTTTAGTAACTTAGTTTGAAAAACCAAAACCCCTTATTTACTTTATGCACTTTTATTTCGGAAATAGATATTACATCTGCAAATGGTGCTAATAGATATATTCTGGCACATTCCCTGTGGGATCGACCTCAACTCTGGTTGACTTCTGTTTGATCAATGACCACTTTACTATTCCTTTTAGAGTGTAAATGTGACATATTAAAGTTTGGCACCGTTGTAGGGGAATACGGTGAAGTAATAGTCTATTAGTTTCTATTTCCAGTATGTAATACTAGTCCCTAATTTTGCTTTTTTTTTGTTTTTGTTTCTTGGTAGGGAGCTAGCGTTGCATGCCAAACACCCAAAGCAAGGATGAAACACTTGTTCCCTATGACCTCAAGCTTACTAACTCAATCCGCATAATAAATGCCAAGAACGCAAAGCAGCTAGACAGAGAGAGTTGGTTGTGAACCCTGCAGGTGGGGAAACGATGGTCTTGGTGATGATGACAATGCTGGCAATAAGGCACCGCCGGTAGCACCACTTAGGCAGGTGTCTTTACCCGGTGTGAGACCCCAAGAGCCTCAGCTGCCCCAAGTAAAGAATGATGATGATGAGGGTGATGGGACCACTAGGGAAATTGTACTTCCCCAACTACCCGCAAGAGTTAAGTTCACTATCACTAACACTATGGTGCAGATGCTACAGCTGAAAGGGTTGTTCAGTGGAGCAGTAACTGGGGATGCAAATTAGCATGTCCTCAAATTTCTGGCAATATGCCAATCGTCTGAGATTCTAGGGGTCAGTCAGCAGGCAATTAGGTTGCGGTTATTCCCATTGACTCTTTTTGGTGCGGCAACTAAGCGGTTGAATGAGCTTCCACATGATTCCATCCGCACTTGGAGAGATTTAAATGAGGCATTCTTGGAGAGGTTCTTCCCTACATCAAGACAATTGAAAATCACAAATAACATTGGCTCTCACAATCAACTGCCGATTGAAGCACCACATGAGACATAGGAGAGATTCAGGCAGAAGCTTATGCAGTGCCCCGATCATCTCCTCAAAAATGAGCACTTGAAAGCAGTTTTCTACAGGTCCTGCAACTTTGTGACAAAGCCAATCATTGATACTACTTGTGAGGCATCATATATGTCTAGGACTTTCCCAGACATAGTACTGATCTAAGATCAGGTAGCCAAGAACAACAGGGCATGGTACACTAGGACTGTTCGGGGCTCATCTTTGAGATGACTGCGTAACAGCAATGGAAGAAGGATGAATGGGATCAAGACATGGCCCACATGAAGATCTAACTGGACTTGCTGGCAAAGTAGTTCTTAGATAGAGGCACAAAAAAGGTAAAAGTTGTAGACATAATGCCTAGGTACGATGATCAAGGGTATAAATATGTTGAGGAGGCAAACTTCTTAGGCAGCCAGGGGAGTTACTAGCCATTCAACGCCAGTAATCAAGGTCAACACTATGGTCATGATCAAAACTATCAAGGAAACTAGCAGAACAGAGATAGCTAAAGGAATCGTGAGCGTCAGGATGATAGTGGTGGAAACTCAAAATTAGAAGAAATGATGGAAAAGGTACTTGACAAAGTTGAGTCCACCAAGGTAGGGATGCAAGATATAAAATGGGAGATGTCCAATGTTCGGCTGATGGTCAACCTGCACTCCACCTCGATCAAGGAACTAGAGTAGCAGATGGGGAAATTATCCGTATCAATAAATCAAAGAAAAGCTAGGTCACTTCCTAGTGACACTATTCAGAACCTAAAAACTGATGGTCATTGCATGGTAGTAACCACTAGGAACGGTAAGGTACTTTCTGACCCTGTTGTACCCAGTAGTACAGGTCGGGGTGAAGCCAAAGGCAAGATACCTAACCCATGGAGATGCATGTTGATGATTTGAGTGAAGAAGTTGAAGTGGCACCAATAATGACTCAAACTCTTCCAGCCATTCCTAAGACACCACCACCATTCCCACAGAGGTTGCAGAAAAAGGTTAATGATGACAGGTTTCAAAAGTTCTTATCCATGTTAAAAGAGATATCAGTGAACATTCCCTAAATAGAGGCACTTGAGCAGATGTCGAGCTATGCTAAGTTTATGAAAGACTTAGAGATCAAGAATAGGACAACCATGATCGAGCCAGCAAACAATCTCCACATTGTAGTGTCATTGCCATAAGAGCTCTTATGGAAAAGAAGGAAGATCTGAGAGCCTTCACTATCTCGTGTACCACTGGAGCATTTGACTTTGCAAGAGCTCTAAGTGATTTATGTGCCAACATCAATTTGATGTCACTGGCAGTTTACAGGGAACTGGGTCTAGGAGCCCCCACGCTCACTATAATGCGACTACTCATGGCAGATAGATCGATGAAGCAGCCCGTGGGGATCCTATGTGATATGCTGGTCCATATAGGTTGGGTCATCTTTCCTGAGAACTTTGTCATTCTGGACTACCAGGTGGATTTAAGGATCTCATCATCCTTGGGAGACCATTTTTGTCTACTGGCAAGGCACTGGTAGACATAGAGTGAGAGGAGCTGACTTTTTGACTTACCGCTGAAGAAGTGAAATTCAGTGTGTGTACTGCAATGAAAAGACCTAAAGAGGTGGTTGTGAGGTCCATCTTGGATGTGGAAGAGGACTACCTTTCTGAAATCCCACTAGAGGAAACAATGAGTGTAGGCACGCTAGCAGAGGTGTTGATGAACTTCCCAGACGATGGTATTAGAGGGTATGCAGACACAGTGAATGGATGCAAAGTAAGGGAACCAGGCCATTTGTCCTCAGAAAGTTAGACTTAGACCTACAGAACAAGTCTACACCGCTAGCTAAACCATCCATCGAGGAGCCTCCAGCTATAGAGCTCAAGGAGCTAGCCCAACACCTAAGGTATGTATTTTTGTTCACTGACAACACTCTTTCTGTGATTGTAGCTGCAAATCATTATGAAAACCGGGTGGAGGCATTGTTTGCGGGTCCTCCAAAAGTTCAAGCGAGCTATTGGTTGGACCATAGCATATATCACAGGGAGTCCTCCAGAGATATGAATGTGCAAGATCAAATTGTAGGATAACTGTGTACCGAGTTCGAGGACCAGCGCAAGCTAAACCCACCTATGCAAAAAGTGGTAAAAAAGGAGATCATCAAGTGGTTGGACACTGGGGTGATATACCCCATTTCTGATAGTAAGTAGATCAGTCCAGTGTAGTGTGTCCCGAAGAAAGGGGGTATGAAAGTGGTTGCTAATGACAAAAATGAGCTAGTCCCATTGAGACCTACGACTGAATGGCTAGTGTGCATGGAGTACCGGAAGCTGAATAAATGGACCTTGAAGGACCACTTCCCATGCTCTTCATGGACCAAATGTTAGACAAGTTGGCAAATAGAGGGTGGTACTTCTTTTGGGATGGGTACTCGAGCTATAATTAGATATCCAAGCCCTGCAGGATCTGGAGAAGACTACTTTCACTTGCCCGTGTAGGACTTTTTCCTTTAGAAGGATGCCCTTCGGGCTATGCAATGCCCTAGCCACCTTCCAGCGCTGTATGATATCGATCTTTTCTGACATGGTTGAAGACACCCTCGTGGTATTTATGGATGACTTCTCTATAGTGGGTGACTCTTTCGATACATGTCTATTGAATCTTAGCAGGGCACTATAGCGTTGTGAGGAGGCTAACTTGGTGCGAAATTAGGAGAAATGCCATTTCATGGTCAAGGAGGGGATTGTTCTTGGCTATAAGATTTTTGAGAAGGGCATAGAAGCAACTAAGGCTAAGATGGAGGTGATTAAGAAGCTACTGCCTCCTATATATGTGAAAGGGGTCCGGAGTTTCCTTTGGGCATACAGGTTTCTATCGCTGATTTATCAAAGACTTCTCCAAGATCGCACATCCTTTGTGCAAGCTATTGGAGAAGGATGCAAAGTTCTATTTTGATGATAGTTGTAGACATGCCTTTGATACCCTGAAGCAAAAGTTGATTTATGCTCCTGTGATGGTTGCACCTGACTGGACTGCCCCGTTTGAGGTGATATGTGATGCAAGCAAAATTGTTGTGGGTGGTGTTCTCGGATAGAAGAGCAACAAGATTTTTCACCCCATCTACTACAGCCACAAGACTATCAATGATGCTCAAAAGAATTATATAGTGACTGAGCAGGAATTTCTGGTTGTGGTATATGTATTTAACAAGTTCTAGGCATACTTATTAGGCACCAAATCAATAGTGCACACTGACCATGCAGCCTTGAGGTATCTCATGGCAAAGAAAGATGTTAAGCCAAGGTTGATCAGATGGGTTCTCCTACTATAGGAATTTCACTTTGAGGTCCTAGACAGAAAAGGATCTGATAACCAAGTAGCAAACCACTTGTCCAGATTGAAAAATGAGTAAAGACTAAAGGATTGGTTGAACATCGATGATTCCTTTCCTGATGAGCAGGTATTGGCAACTTAGTTTGACCTTATTCCTTGGTTTGCTGATTTTGCTAATTTTCTAGTGAATGATATTATGCCAGAGGGCCTTAACCCTCACCAGAGAAAAAAGGTTTCTTGTTGATGTACGTAGGTACTTCTGAGATGATCCATACTTATTCTGAACATGTGTTGATGAGATTACTAGGCGGTGCATTCCAGAAGAAGAAATGTTGAGTGTCATGGAGGCCTGCCACTCATCCGTAGTAGGGGATCATCAAAGTGGAGCTAGAATGACAAAGCAGATTCTCCAATATGGGTACTATTGGCCCATAATCTATAAAGATGTGCATGACTTGGTGCTTAGGTGTGACCAGTGCCAGCTAAGGGAAACATCTCGAAGCGCCAAGAGCTGCCTATGACCCTGATTCTTGAGGTAGAAATTTTTGATGTCTGAGGCATCAACTTCATGGGCCCATTTATGAGTTCGTATGTAATGAATTACATCCTAGTGTTAGTGGAGTATATCTTCAAAT
Source organism: Solanum ossicruentum (assembly GCA_025774065.1). Lineage (NCBI taxonomy): Eukaryota > Viridiplantae > Streptophyta > Magnoliopsida > Solanales > Solanaceae > Solanum > Solanum ossicruentum. Next base: position 24,768 of record JAOTQR010092238.1, on the reverse strand, counting down.
GGATGAAGGTAGTTGTATCGCCAAACAACAAGAGCAAGAGTGTTATCCAATTTATGAGGCGGAACATCTTTTCCAAATTTGGGACACCTAGAACTATCATCAGTGATGGGGGTTCTCACTTTTGTAACAAGGTTTTCTATGTTATGTTAGCTAAATATTAAGTATGACAACATAAGGTTGCCGCACGTTATCACCCTCTGACTAGTTGACAGGTTGACGTGTGAAACAGAGAGATCAAGGAAATCCTAACCAAGTCTATGAATGCTACCCGGATGAATTGGGCGAGGAAGCTAGATGATGCACTTTGGGCCTACAGGACAACTTACAAGACACCCATTGGTTTGTCCCCATATTAGTTGGTGTTTGGTAAAGCCTGCTATCTACATTTGGAGTTAAAGCACAAAGCACTCTGGTCTTTGAAGAAGCTCATGATGAATTGGGAGGAGGCTGCTGACTTGAGACTTGACCAGCTCAATGAGTTGGATGAGTTTTGCCTCCACGCGTATGAGAGTGTAGCACTGTACAAATAGAGGATGAAGTTCCAGCATCACAAGTATATTGCCCAATAGAGCTTGGGAGTTGGTGACAAGGTATTACTGTAAACTCCAAGTTGAGACTCTTCCCATGTAAGCTCAAGTTAAGGTGGTATGACCCGTACACGATTAGCCAAGTGTTTCCCCATGGTGCAATTGAGATAAAAGCAGAAATTGGGGATTGGTTCAAGGTAAATGGACAAAGTGTGAAGCAATACTTGGGTGAAGTAGAGGAGGCCTCAGTGATTGAGGTCTTGCTCCTTAATGAAGTTTGAGTAGTCAAGACAATGCGTTGTGTCGCGATGTTAAATCAAGCGCTTTATGAGAGGCAACCCATGCATTGCAATAGCCATAAGAAAAGTTTTAATTTACATGTCATGCATTTATTGTTTTTGATTTGTGTTTCCAGGTGAATATAGGTGCTATTTGGGAGTTTATACGTACATATATAGTGGAAGACATGACCTAAGGCCGAAATAGCCAAGAACCTGCTCGAGTTGAGCCGCATGTGAGCCCAAACTGGCCGTCTTACATATGATGGACCATTTGTTGATCCATGTGGAGTTGTCACACTTGACCCAGCTGATTCAAATCAAAATTTCCCAAGTGTCGCCACATGGACCATTGGAGATTTGACGGGCCATGATAATAGCCGTCAGGTGTTTGCGCACATAAACCAGGTAACTTCATCTATGAAATCACGCCAAGTAGAGAGTGATGGATGACCAAATAGACCGTGACACTTATCACAACTCGTGAGGTAGTCCATAAAGGAGGCATCAACCAATAAGGGGCCAGCCAAGTAAAAATTTCACCAAGGCCAACCAAACGGATGCATTATACGGACTGTCTCACACCTAACAGCTCATGAGATGAACCATCCGGCGCCTGCACACGTGGCCTAGGTAAGTACTGTCCCATTTCAGCAAGGTTGGACCAATTGAGGGTCCAAATGGTCCATGACACATGTTACGGGCAATGTGGCCGCCCGTCCAGTTACCGTTGACCGTCAAATGGTTGACCAAGGTATTTAAATACACTTTTTGGTCCTAACAACCCACTTCAAGATTTCCGCTTCTCTATCTACTCTCACGGCTCCCTCTCCTCTTCTCACACCTTCTCTCTTAAAACCCCAATAAATTACTATCTTATGTGTGACAATTCATGAGTTAATCACATGATTCGTAGCTTAATCTAAGTGTGGGTCTCAAGTTTCCAAAGCAAGTCTTCTTTTTCATTGCTATTTATCAAGTAAGAATTAAATTCTTTAGTTTCTAGTGTAGATTTTGGTATTTGCATGTGTAGATCTTGACAATAAATCATTTCTTTTTTATTTAATGCATCATAATGCATATTTATGATGTTAGGTATGCATGTGGTGGTGAAAACCACCATTGTTGAGTTCTTAAGGTCTAAACTATGAAAGTGACAATTTTGGGTGAATTTTTGCCTAATTTTTTGGGGGGAAATTGACTTGTATATGCTATTGGGTGGAAGGAATCATGATTGAGTGGGGGGCATTGCATGAATTTTTGTGTTTATGCATGATTGGATCGAAAGTTGATCAAAAGGATCATGGTCGTTTTCAAGGCCCGTGTCACATTTCACAGACCGTGTAATGATCTGTCATGCATCATCAGTGAGCCCTTCAATCCAAGTCCCTTTTGACAGCCCCTTTCACAGATCGTGTCTCATTACACTGGTCATGTATGGTGCCCTTGACATTGTACCCCTTGTCTGAGACTACTTAGGTTGATTTTCACCTTTGATTCATATATTCTTTAAGTGCAATGGCCCTATGATAGATCGGGTGACACCATTCTTAAGGGTTATTTTCACTTTTATAGCATATGGGAAGTCTTACCTGTTAGTGCGTCAACCTGCATGAGCAATAATTTCTAACGAAGGGCACTTGCAGGTACTATAGTTCCACGCGACAAGCTAGTCAGACATGGCGAACGGGATATGCCAGTGTCACACCTTTATGACTCCCTCACTATTTCATCTGGACATCAAGCTGGGGGTCACTCAGGTGATAACTCCTCCAGTGGATCCGAAGTTTGGTATACGGGCGATGTCTCCCCTCACTACCCTCGTACAACACGGGCCTATATAGCAGGCCGACGCAGAGTTCCCCATTCTGAGGAGGGGGCTCTCTATAGGAGTGGCGAAGGAGGCAGACAACCCAGAACAGGAGGAGAATACTTTGGACCAGGACGACCAGGGGAAAACTTAGGAGGATGAGGGTGACGACACTGAGGAGCAGGCAAATATGATCAAACCCCGGGACAGTGATGATGAGGCTATTCATTTTGCAGTCTCCAGTACGACGGACCCCAAAACTTCCAGGGCACTTATTGTGTTTCTGAAGTGTTGGTGGACAGTCCCAGGAGCTAAGGATATCTACACAAATGGACTTGCAAAAGTTTTTGGGGGTTCAAACAGCGGACGGTCATTCTGAAGGTTCGGTTCCTCACTGACCAACTTGACAGAGTTCTAGAAATTAGATATACTTTTAAATTGTATAAGTCCAATTGGATAGCGCAACCACCTAGGTACTATGGGCCTACCATATTTGAAGAGTTTTATTCCATTTACGCCGCTAGTCTTATGAACCCTGTAGAGGGCACCCAATTAAGGAAGGTGAAGAAATAGGTCACACTTTCTAGGTCCCCGCTGTCACGTGTGATGGTGCGTGGTACACGAGTGAATATCTTAGAAACCACCATCAACTAGTTCTTATTTGGGCCAGATTACCAAGCTCCTCTCGATGGTCAATTCATGGATAGACATATACAGATTATGGATGTGACGTTGGTGTCTGATTCGTCATCTCGGGCTGAACTGTTGGGATGGATTGCAGAGTAAATAGCCATCAGAGGGTTGAGGCGCCTTGGGTTATAGAACCTAAGTGTACTATTGCCAAAGTGTCATTGACATTTGCTGCAAAATTTTGGTGCTCGGTGGTGCGGTCTAAGCGGTGGCCCACAGGAAATGATAATCTACTCCAACCTTCGCATGTCTCTCTAATAGCATGACTGATGTCAAAATATGGAGTAAATATAGGTCGAATTATTGCTTTTGAGATGGGGGACCTAGCCTTATTTGAGAGAACTGGCATGCCCTTCCCGTGCCTAGTTGGTGCCCTGTGCAAACAGGTCTGTTTTCCTACTACTCACTTTTTGGCCAAGAAAATAGCTCTCAAAGGCGTAGCTAACATTACCCTGATTAAAGATGTCCAAAACCCTCTCATGAGGAGTAGAATACATTTAATAGCGGGGCCGACAAACTTCCCCTCCACACCTCCACAGCAACCCTTTCCATTTGAGGACTACACCACTGCTCCACCATCAGGCATGGCTTTTGAGCATCCTGAGGGTAGTGGTGCAGCTCCTCCAATACAACAAGGGTATACATATATGACCTACGAGTTCTTGGCCAAATTAGTGGTGGAACGGCGACAGAAACGCGCTATTATTGACCAGATTGTAGAGAGGATTTTGCATATTGTCCAGTGCCATTCGCAACGGGTGGTGGACCAATGCCAAGAAGTTCTTCTAACAAGAATCACCACCTTGCAGGGCTAAGTCAACACTCTGGAGGGATCCTTCCATAGTATGTTTAGCAGTATGTCTGGGACAAAATACAGAATTTGGTTCAAACGGTAAATGCTATGAAGGCCCAGAGTTCTTAGTTGACTACACAGTATCAGACCCTCGCACCGACCCTACCTCCAGAATTGTGGATGAGCTAATTCAATGTCCCCGCGGCACTAGTCTTGGATAAGGTATGAGGCATTCCACCCGACCAATCTGATGGTCCGCACCATCCACTGATCAGCCCAGGAGAAAGGACAAGGGTAAGTGACATGGAAACCAAAAAAGTCCTCCTTGTAACCCGTAGAAAGAAGAAGAGCGGCAGATGCGCAAGGCCATTACGGCCCAGCACCGAGCAGGCAGAACGAAAGTGGCTAGTCAAAGAGGCGGCACAGGTTGAAGCCTCCGGTAGCAGCTTTGGACCGGATGCTACATATGCTGATAGAGACCCCTAGGAGGGTCTGGTCCCACCGACATTGCTAATGCCTAGGGTGTCCCAGGTATCCCCTATTTGTTCATTTACTCATGTTATGATGTATTGAGGACACTACACTGTCTTTTTGGTGGGGGTGGGGCGTCCTTCCACTTGAGAGTTTTTCTTGCCATGTTTGTTTTCTCCCAAGTGTATTATCTAGTAGAACTGGCATGTGTAGGTCGTAATGTTTGTGTAAATATAAGTGTTCGCATAAGTCTAGGGTAGCCCTTGTGTTGATCTTTGTAGTTTCCCATATTGACAATGTTAATGTTATATGTGTTTGTACCTCACCTTAACTAGTTTGTATGATTATTGGTAAGTATTGTGTGTGTATGGTCGGCATTCTGATGAATGAAGCATGTCTATGTGATTTAGTACTAATTAGTGTAGAAGATGTGCCATTTGTGTGTAAGCTATTTGCATAATTCAGTCGATGCACTTGTGAGATAGAACTTGCCTGGTTTGTCTGACTCAAAAAATTGAATGACTAGATTAGGATGTGATTTTAGGCCATTGATGTTGACTAGTCACTTAGCAAAAAATTGACCAACCAAATGAAATTGTCCCTCTTGAATCAAAAGTTGAAATGGACCTTTTCTTTGTAATCACCCAAATTCACTTCCCCAATCTATCTGTTGATCTCTATTTTGGCCCTGTCTCTCTAAGGGTATTGCGAACCTTCGCCTAGGTTAAAAGCCTAAGTTGAGGGTGGCTTATATTGGCCCTGGTCCCTTAGAAATATAATGTGAACCTTGACCCAAGCCAAAGGCTTAAGTTGAGGGTTGCTAGTCGAGGGAGAACAAAAAAAATGAGTGTGGAAAAGAATAAAGTAATAAAAGGAGAAAACAAAATGGGTCGTGACTATGAGCAAGTCAAGGAGCAAAAAAGAAAAAGAATAAAAATTAGTAAATGGGCACGAAAATCACTTCCTGTACTATTGAAAGTTGGAAAAATAGGGGCAAGAAATGTTGGTGACAAAAAAGCAAATGACTGAGTTGAAATAAGTGTATGGGAGAGGTTGTTTAGGCACTTTAATCCTAAATATACCTCACCCGAGCCCAAGCCTACGCTACAAGCTACAAAAGTCCTAATCTGATCCTAAAAAGGCCATTCAAGAGTTAAGGTGGTGAAAATAAGGGCAAGTTTATGATCAATGCATATATGTCCACTAAAAGTCATTTCTGAGAGCGAGTGACTACATTCCAGTCTCTGTTTTACATGCTTATGTTGAGAGTGAGACTTCTTTGTGATAAGGGAACTATCTTCTGCAATAATTGGTTGCTAACTCAGCTAGGGTGTCTTTACTCCTGATCATATGTGGACTGACCATGCATGCATAATATTTTCCTTAATCTTTGTGGGTCCCTTTGGGGTGTGAGCACATTCTTAAACTCGTTAGCAGGGCATATGTGTTGAAAATTGTGGGACGATCCATAGTCTAAGTGAGCACTTGTGTTTATACATTGTTTAGTTGAGTCGTTATTGCTTGAGTACAAGCAATCATTCTAAGTTGAGAGTGTTGATGAGTCGTAGAAATACGACTCTTATAACACTTTAAACAAAGGATTTTTATGAGTTCTCAAGCAAACTTGTTATTTTGATATTTGTTTTTGTTGTTCTTCAGGAACAATTATTGAGGCATAGATAAAGGGATGAATGAGAGTAAAATAAACATAAAGCGGCCAAAGTGTGGGTATTCGGAAGAGGCCCAGGCAACTAGAGAAGAATTAAGTCCAAGTAAAGGTCCATGTGGACCTACACGGCTCGTATGACTACCCACGAGTTGTGAGGCCCTTTGTGGCCTCAAACTTTGCCATGTGAGACAGCGTGGCAGTGTAAAATGGCCAAGGCAAGCCTTACAATGCACTTAACAGGCCATGAGAAGTGAGATGGGTCATGAGTAGGCTTATCAAAGTGACGTGAATCACTATCACCATCGAAAAGCAAGAAAAATGTTTGAATGAGTCCAGACGGAGCTTGTCACAGGCCATATGGCCAACCACAATCCGTGACGTGGATGCTATGAAGAGCTTGAGCAATAAACTATTAAGGCACAACAAACGATCCATTAAACGGACCATTGACTCGTGCACGAGCTGTCTACTGGTGCGTGAAGAAATAGTTAGGGTTGAAGCTAAGGACAACCACATGGACCATTTGACAGTCCGTCTACCGTCACACGGGCAGTGTGGTGGCCCAGTTCCATGCCAACAACAGTCTTCCTATTTTAATTTGGATTAGATTTTGTTTATATAAAAAACATTGTTATTTCGTTTTTACTTAGCCTTGGACGGCTAGAGATAGAAAACACTGAAAAATACAATTTACCTTGAGATTTCACAAGATTTTGGGATTGTGCTTATCTAGTTCAGAATTATAACTTGTGGATTCATTGAATCTTCAACAATAAGTATTAATTATGAATTGCGTGTATCCTTATGGGTTTTATTTCTTGAATATGCTAGGCTAAACCCACAACTAGGATTGTGAGAACCATGACAAATCAATAAGATAGGCGAATATGGGGTAAATTTCGTGATTGATTAGCGTATATATTGTAGTAATCTTCATTATAATTTCTTCCTTGATGAGTTAATGCATTTGGGTGAGCCTTTATTCATTACATGCCTGAAAGGGATGTTTTGATTGGGAAAAGAGTTCTGCGATGGAAATTCGAGGTTGTTAACCTAGTCTAAGTACTTGAGACCAAAAGGTAAGAATATTCTAGGATTGAAGGGATTGACAATAAGGCTTAGCAAGTACACGTTCTGAGACCGAAAGGTGATGAACGATATGTATCTAAGAAGGACCGAGAGGTGAACTAGATGTCACATAGCTTGTTAGATCTTATATATGTTTTCATGAACGAGTTTACCACTAGATTCGGCTATTGCATTAGATGTCATGGAGAACACAATCCTAGCTTTGCATAAATTGTTTGAAATGTAGTAGTCCTTGCACTCATTTATTGCTTTATTTTAGTAACTTAGTTTGAAAAACCAAAAACCCCTATTTACTTTATGCACTTATGTTTCGAGAATAAATACTACATCTGAAAATGGTGCTAATAGATATATTCTCATACATTTCCTATGGGATCGACCTTAAATCTAGTTGAGTTCTATATTTGATTCATGACCGCATTACTATTCCTTTTGGAGTGTAAGTTTGGGCATATCAGATTTCAGGACCAATACCCAAGGGTCCAATCAGGATATTGGTGCCAAGGTCAAGGAAACCAAGGTCGGAACTATGGTAGAGATGGAGCTTATAGAGACAACCGACATGGTTATTATGAGATTAATAGGGTTCTAGAAGAAGATTGGTGTAGAAAAAGTGGTTTTAGAAGTTGTCCATATGTGCCACCACATATCCAAGACATCGGTACAAGCAACTCTAGAATTGAGGAGATGTTTGATCATTTGTTGCAGAAGGCTGAGACACAAGACGAACCTCTACTTGGGGCATGAAATTTTATATTTCAAGAATTAGTCAAAAGCTAGAGTCTCATTCAGTGGCTATTAAACATCTTGAGTAACAATTTAGTCAAGTGTCAACTCAATTGAATCAGTGTCAAAAGGGTACATTGCCTAGCAACATAGTTCAAAATCCAAAACTTAGGGTCTGTGTGATGGACGTAGAAATATAAGGTGCCTGAGATTTTCTGTTCACTAGAGTCATGTACAACTCATAGATTGATCTACAAGTTGTAATTGCCCCTCGTGGGAAATTCCAGACACTTGATAATCTGAGTATTCATCAGATGAAACCTTATACGAGTCACAGATCACTTTACTCTCTGAAATTTTATAAGAACCCAGTTTATGACTCGTAAACCAAGTTATGAGTCATACCTTGGACCCGTACAATTTTCCAGTGATTATTAGTATTCTGAAACACTAGTATTTGAGAGCACTTTATGACTCGTAGTTCTCACTATGACTCATAAAGGGCCTCTCGTAGAGTCTTTATGTAACTGACTCAGATAAGTTTTTGCTTTTTATTTCTTGGTTGTTGGGGTTAAGTATGGTTTGTATATGTTTAATTTTGAGGTATTATGGCTCGGAAAGGAAATCTCTCGAAGATCAAGGCCTTTAGGAGGAAGCTTATTATGAGCCTACTGATCATGATAGACCCTTCGGCCAAGTAGGTCCTTAGAGGTCCATGATGTCTCCTTAGACCTTGAGGATAAGGTACCACAGACTAGAACAACAACAACCAGAGTTGCGCATACTTAGGCTCAGGATGATAACCCTTCTAGTCAAAAGAGAAAGGTAGTGAAGAGAGTGGGAGTAACATGCCCTAGATGACCAGCTTCGAGGAGGGCTCCGAGGACAGAGGAGATGTTGAGTCCTCCATCGCACCATATTCTTCATCAGCACTAGATGCTAATACTCATCGGTGGTGCGTCGAGGGTATGAAGGCCATATTCTTAGAAGGCATGTAGCCGAAGAAACAGGGCAAGACTCCCGTTCTACATATGAGGAGCCCAAGGTCATAGATGATGGACTTAGTTGTGTCCCAGGTCTGAAAACACGATGATACGTTATGGGCTCGAGTGGTTGACAGAGGCACTTGGTAGATTCTCCTCAATTCTGGTACAAGAGTTTTATGCATCATATACAGCCACCATCCAACACTATCTTACCAAGGATATCACTCAGCCTAAATTGGCAAAGGTATAGGTGAGACGTCGGTGGGTCGATATTTCTAAGGAAACGATCTGCCGTATACCTTTTGGTGCAGAGTACCATGCCCCCAGATCTATAGCAAAGTTTGACTATAGGTTGGGGTAGGCCAATAATTCATTGATTATGAAGGATCTAGTACATAGGACCTCACTTTTGAGATGGGTGGTCGGTTACATTGCAGAGCAGGGCTCGGAACCTGCTTGGGTCACCACCCATACGGAGCTGATTGTCGAGGCTTTACTCTCTTTTCCAACCAAGTTTTGGTGGGCTATGGTTAGATCACGCATCCGACTGACCTTGGTGGATAACACACTTACGCTGGAGCTTGCAGTATTGGTTGCCAGCATCTTGGCTGGCTGTGACATTGATTAGGCCCTACTCATAGCAAAGAAGATACATGAGTCAGCACTAAAGAGGACCACCTCCATCCTGTTTCAGGTTTTGATCTACAAACTCTGTATAGAGTCGTGGGTGGAGATCTTACATCAGTTGGACCAGCTAGTTAAAGCCCAGCATAATTTGGAGCCCAGCCTGATAAAGGCTGATGAGAACAAAGAGGTACTTCAGCGGACACAACCTCCTCTTATTCTAGAGATGTTTTCCCCACAGCCACCACCTGAGGGTCTGATGACTGGCACCATCACTGTTGTTGCTTCTACTACTGATGAGAGACCCCGGCAGCTCGAGGTAGTTGATATTGAGAGGGGTCCTACTACGACTACTCTTGTACTAGAGGCCACCACTTCACAGCCTTCTGCAGCGAGCATGGTCTATGTGCCGGCCACTTCTATTCAGACTATGGCGCAACAGTTATCATATGTTGAGGCCCTGTTGTCTCAGCTTATTCAGTAGCTTAGGCCATGGGTTTGGTTAGCTATTGCAGACTTCGAGGAGCGGAGCCGAGCATTCACCATCTCTACTATTCAGGAGCCTTTTTTCTAGAGTAGATGCCCTCCTGGATGCTTTTAAGGAGCATGTTCAAAAAAAGTTAACTTAGGACCGATCTTGAGATTTATCAATCATACGTCAGGAGATCGAGAAGCTTAGGGTTGACTTGACATCATCACTTGTGGCGCCTGTGACACTACCAGAGATTATATCTTCGGTGTCGCTATTTGATTTGTTTACCTCTGTGTAGCCTTCACAGACTTCCTTTGGGAAGAGACCTTGCACAGATGAGAGCCTGATGAGAGAAACTTACGTGCAAAGTTTTTCGAGGATGATGAGGATTAGAAGGACGATCTCGGGCTGGCCTTGCAGACATCGAGGTAAGGTGAGGAGATAAGGCCAACTCAAGACCATGATAGGGCAAGTGGCATTGGCCCATCCGAGCAACGTACAGCAGTTTAGAAGAATACCCCGCAGGAGGGGGATGGCCAGACTTAGCAACAGACTAGCGCTTAAGCATCGAGGTATGTTTTTAACCCCTACTTATTCTATTTTTGCTTGATTTGGTGCATTGGAGACAATGCATAATTTTTTCGATAGGGTGTGGGTAGATATGGGCCTCAATGAA
>JAOTQR010092230.1:0-32273 GCA_025774065.1 Solanum ossicruentum | reverse complement strand
CTTTAGTTATACTGTGGGATCATGTACTTTATGTTCTTTTTATTACTTTACCTTTACTGTATAATCTGTGCACAACACGTAATACAAATGACCAGCTAATCAGTGGTAAATCTATATCGGGATTACCCCTGTCTAGGCTTTTCCTTTAACCCTATGGGCTACCCCCATGATAGGATCGACCCTGACAAGGTGATTCTTCCACCCCTCGGGTTACCACCCATCAATAAGCAATGTACTTTACTTTATCTTTCAATCAACTTTGAGATGATTCTTTTGGTGGCCATAATATTGGAGCCGTAGGACTGTAGATACAACATATGAAATGTAAATAATCACAAAATACAACACCACAATAAAGAAGTAAGTTACACAAATAATGAAATGCATAGGAGGTAGAACAACACATGAACTTTATTTAGTAGAATGAACTCGTGTTATCTTGGTATCCAAGTATGTATACATATTTAAAGATGACTATGTATGGGAGCATGAATATGTGAAAGAGTTGAGACACGGTTAATAGTTGTGTCGGAGTTGGTAAGTGTCATTATGTGCCAAGGAGAGATCTATGTTTCATGCCAAATAATACGAAATCAAATAGCCTTACATACCTTGCTATACGACCTCACTATTACCTCAAGATAACCTTTCCTTCCACCAAATATCTATCTAAAACATAGTAGGTGAAAAACTAGCATTAGCAGCCAATAGATACATCTTTGCAGCCCATTCTCATAAAAAAAACATATGGGCAGCAAGCGTATATTGTAAACCAGAGCATATTCTTCAACCTTTCCGCCTCTAATCGTATTTTCTAACACACATTCTCATATACATGTCATGTGAAGCCTATTTCAATGCCATAACAGTCTTACAACAGCCTACAAAGTACAACACATAACAATTCTACACAACATACAAATAGGCGGCACAAGGTTACATCCCTTCGCTACATTTCGCAACAATCCCGAACCTATTTCAACTTTACCCAAAATGTATCCAACGTTTTTTATAGATAAAAACAGTCATAAATAGTCCACAAATAGTCCAAAATTAAGTGAAGGTCGTGAAACAACAATTTCTAATTATCAACTCACAAGTTTCTTTTACAAGTACAATTAAGATATCCTACAATAAGTCATCTTTTCAGACTGTAACAGTGGAGAAGCAGCCTGATTACATTAGTATCAAACCAACTTTTCTTAAGGACATAAGTCTTACTTCATAATATAGCCAACCAAGAAGAGAAAAGCCTCTAAATTAACATGAAAAGTGTACCACAATCCTTAGGATACTTGTTGTCCAAAATTTCTAGCATATGTATAGTTAGCTTATTTCTCTGGGTTTTAAAAACAAACCGTACTAAGTGAATAAGTAGATTTACTTACCTTTAAACTCAAGATTTAGAGCTTCTTTAGGAATCCTTGTAAGGTTGTGAGGCCTGCTTTCCACACTTTGAAAGAGGGCAAAGAATAACCAAGAAAGCAGATTTTGTTTTTGTCCAAGTTGAAGTGACTTTAGGGTGCTGTCTTCAACCCTTTTTAAAAGACCTCTTGGATGACTTACTTTTGATTTATTAGCCTTAGTATATTAAGTTGGCTATGCAGCTTCTCACTCCTTTCAGTTGGACCTTAAGGGGCTCCAAATTGGGGGGCTTTTGCTGCCCATTTTCCCCCTTTCTCTTATTTAGTTTTGGGCCCAAATTATCAAAGAAATTGTGATATATTTGGGCTCTTTTAATATCCTTCTAAGGTTGAAAATATATTCAATTTATGATTCTATAACATGGGCTAAAGTTACACCCTTAACACGGACTTTATACATAATCTGACTTGGACAAATTCGACGTCGGGCCTCGTCTCCGTCTAGCTAGAAAATTTAAGCTAAGAAAGTAGGTGAGTCACCTGCTAACTTTCTAAGTCCTACAAGCACCTCAATTCTCTCAGTTTATATAGGGTCGTGATCTCCTCAGTTTGACACCAAACATGTATACACTTGAATCTTTTAAGCGTTAGACGTCCATATCACCATATAACATGAGATTCAAGCACTTTTAAAAATGGATGCTAATTTGACCAAACCATATCATGTTTCATTTGCATAGTATTAGTATTGTAAGATGCGGGGTGTTACATGCTCCCCCCCTAGGAACATTCGTCCTCGAATGTTAGCATAATTGGATAGCTTAACCAAGTTTAAACCTTTACTTACACAAACTGATAGTACACTAAGTATTCAATCACACGTACCTATTAGTGTCCTAATTCTGCATGTTGAACTCCTTCTTTAGCTTCAAATAAGTAAGGGTATTTTGCTTTCATCGCGTCCTCGGCCTCCGATGTTATTTCTTCTGCTTGCTGGTTTCTCCAAAGTACTTTTACTGAAGCTATTTCTTTATTTCTTAGCTTCTTAACTTGATGATCTAGAATAGAAATAGGTACCTCTTCATATGTGAGATATTTTGTAACCTGCACGTCTTCAATAGAAGTGATACGGGATGGGTCACCTATGCATTTTCGAAGCATTGATACATGAAAAATTGGATGGACCATTGAAAGCTCTTGGGGTAGCTGTAGTTCATATGCAACCTGCCCGAACTTCTTAATAATTTTATATGGCTCTATGTAACGTGGGCTTAGTTTTCCTTTCTTACCAAATCTCATAACCCCTTTCATTGGAGACACCTTTAAAAATACCCAATCCCCTACTGAGAATTCCAGTCCTCTTCTTATAGCATCAGCATATGATTTGAGACGACTTTATGCTGTTTCTAGCCGTTGTTGTATCACCTTAACCTATTCCATGGCTTGTTGTACTATGTTTGGCCCAAGCAAGGTGGTTTCACCCATTTCAAACCATCTAATTGGTGACCTACATTTCCTTCCATACAAAGCTTCACAAGGTACCATCTTGATACTTGAGTGGTAGCTATTATTATAGGCAAATTGAATAAGTAGCAAATGGTCCACCCAACTACCTTTAAAGTCCAATGCACAAGCTCGCAACATATCTTTCAGTGTCTAAATGGTGCGTTCTGCTTGACCGTCTGTTTGAGGGTGGAATGTTGTACTCAAATTCACTTGTGTCCCTAAACTCCTTTGAAAGGACTTCCAAAACTTTTGCAGTGAACTGAGCCCCCCAATCAGAAATAATGGAGATTGGGACTCTATGTAGCTTGACTTCTCTTTGAGGTATAGCATGGCATACTCTTCAGTTATATAATTACTCTTGACTGCAAGAAGTGTGCTGACTTTGTGAGTCTATCAACTATTACCATATGGAGTCAAACTTCTGAAATGAGCGAGGTAAACCGGTAATAAAATCCATATGGATCATATCCCACTTCCATGTTAGAAGCTCTATACATTGCATATAACCTCCTGGCTTTTGGTATTCTACTTTCACTTGTTGGCAGTTTGGACATTGAACCACAAATTCTGATCTTGAATATACCAAAATGTCATCTATAAACACTATCACAAACACATCCAAGAATGGCTTGAATACCCTATTCATCAGATACATAAAAACTGTTGGTGGATTCATAACAAGAAATTCAAAGTGACTATAGCGTGTTCTTAAAGCAGTCTTTAGTATATCTTTCTCCTTTACCCTTACTTGGTGATAACCTGATCTCAAATCAATTTTTGAAAAGAATTTGGCACCCTATAACTGATCAAATAAATCGTTAATCCTGGGGAAGGTGCATTTATTCTTTACTGTCACCCTATTCAATTATCAATAGTCGATACACATTCTCAAGGTGCCACCTTTTTTGCATACAAATAACACTGGTGCACCCCAAAGGGATACAGTAGGTCTTATAAAATCATTCTCCAATAAGTCTTTCAACTGCTATTTTAATTCATGCAACTCTGTCGGGGCCATTCTATATGGATGGATGGAAATAGGTTGAGTGCCTAGATGTAAGTCAATACCAAAATCTACCTCTCGTTCCGGAGGTAAGCCTGGAAGTTCTTCAGGGAACACATCAACAAATTCATTCACTATTGGAACTGATTGAAAAGTTGGTGATTCTGTCTCCATATTCCTCACTCTAACTAAATGACATATATACCTATTAGATATCATCTTTCTGGCCTTAAAATAAGAGATAAATTTACTCTTTGGCATCCAACATTGCCTTCCCATTCAAGAACTGCCTCATTTGGAAAGTGAAAGTATACTCTCTTAGTTCGGCAATCTATGGTGGCATAGCAGGAAGCTAACCAATCCATACCCATTATAACATTGAATTCCACCATTTCAAGATCAATAAGGTCAACCAATGTGTTACGACTACAAATAGTTACTACACAGTCATAATGAATCCTTCTAGCCATAATAGATTCACCAGTTGGGGTGGACACTTCAAATATTTTGTTCAATAATTAGGGTGTTCTCTTAAGCTCCCCAGAAACTAATAGGGTGATGTATAATAGTGTAGAACCAGGGTCAAGTATGCACATAAATTATGTGAAAAGATGGACAATGTACCTATGACCACATCGGGTGAAGCTTCCAAATTTTGCCGACTCCCCAAAGCATAAGTGCGATTCTGGACTCCGCTAGAGCTAAATACCCCTATATCACCTCTACCACGACACATAGGTTCTTGTTGACCCCTACCTAATGGAGGAACTGACGATGATGAAGCAACAACTAACCCAGTAGATTATGTTATATGACCCATACGCCTCCTCGGGCAATCTCTTAACATATGCCCTAGCGCACCACAATAATAACAAGTGTCTGTCCGAACATGACATATACTTGAATGACCTCTTCCACACTATTTACAAGGCTATGTAGGGGTCATTTGCGAGCCTTCTAAAATCCCATTGTCCGGGTGCTTTGCCCTTCATTTCTTGGACCAAACTGATTTCTCCTAGACCCCTGAAGTTGTGGTGAAGCACTGGCTGCAGAGTAGGAGGATGATGGCCTAAGTGGTCTATTAGAAAAACGAGGCCTAAGCTCACCTTAGGACGGACTAAACTGCCCTATAGACTTGTCCATTTCAGACTGCACCCTTTTTAACTCTTATGTCCTTCTCCTTTGCCTCTGATCCTCCAATTTCTGTGCAAAAGCTCGCACTCTCGCTATATCCATGTCTTTGTTCAAGGAAGCAATAGTATAGTCTCTGACCAAATATGTATCCAATCTATCTACATATCGATGAACTCTATCTGCCATAGTAGCAACTACATTAGGAGCATACCTGGCCAGGGAATTAAATTGAAGGCTATACTCCCTCACACTCGTATTCCCTTGGTGGAGGTTCAAGAACTGATCTGCATGGGCCTCTCGGATTTCTAATGGCAAGTATTGGTCAAGAAATGCCTCCTTGAACTCCTTCTAAGTAGTTGGAGGTGCATCTATACCCTTAGATTATTTCCAAGCTTCATACCACAATATAGCCACACCCTTCAACCTATATGTCGCAAACTCGACAGCTTCGATACCACTCACATGCATAACATCTATAATTAATTGAATTTGATCAATAAAGTCTTTGGGATCTTCATTAGGATCTGACCCAGTGAAAGATGGAGGGTTCAAATTAAGTACATCACGTATCCTCATGCCAGCTGCCCTATTCTCACTTCCTACACCTATAACTTGACCTTCCTATCTTTGGCCTTGACCATCAACTATACGAGTCAAAAGTTGGACTGTATTTCTCAGAACCTGCATGGTAGCATCAATAGGTGGTTCTGGGGGAATTTCACTACTTCCGAGTTCATCGGGAGCTGGAGGAGTTAGAGATGTATGTGACAGAGACTCCTCTGGAACCTCATTTTGTTGTCTCACCTGACTAGGCATACCAACCCCCACTTCTACTTCCTTCCCTTTACCTTTGTTTTTCCTGGTTTCTGGCATACTCGGTGTATAAAACAATCTAGGGGTTAGACACAATCCACCTATTACACTTAGCTCTATGGCACGATCTAAAGAACGAAAAGAATGTAACAAATCCTAAATGCCACATAGCCTCCTACTTATAAATGTGGTGCACAACACATCGATAAACAAGACTCTACAAAGACACGGCTTTGTACTTCCTAGGATGACCCGCTCTGATACCACTTCTATCACACCCAAAGTCCCATTAAAGCGGACTAGCACCCGTTGCCAGCAAGGCCAGGGAGAACCAACCTATATCTATGCGCTTTCTATACATATTATGAGTGATTTTTATGTTCAACATGCCTTTAAGAAAGTAGACAATAATAACAAGCTAAAAGGAAATACATATGGCTAGGCTGTTGGGGCCACGGTGTCTAAAGTACGAGATATGACCACACTTTAGTTTATCTAGTCTACGAAACCTCTAGATAAGGAAAAGTATTTGATAAAGGTCGGGACAGGCCTTGCCTCGGCTAACTATACAATACAAAAAAGATATAAGCTCTAGACAGACAAAGCTCCAAAGCAACCTAGAGCTTGGTAACAGCAGCTGGATATCCTGTACTCCTACTGGGGAGATCTACTAGCACTTGTACCTGTAGAATGAAATGCAGGTCCCCCATATGGGACATCAGTACGAGATAATGTACTAAATATATAAGGCAGGAAATATTGTATATGAAGCAACAACTCAAATGAGACTATGCACTAGTGTGGGATACTTATATTGTGGGATCATGTACTTTATGTTCTTTTTATAACTTTACATTTACTATATAATATGTGCATAATATGTAATACAAATGACCAGCTGATCAGCGATAAATCTATATCAGGATTGACCCTAGCTAGGCTTTTCCTTTAACCCCTTAGGCTACCCCCCCTCCCAGGATAGGATCGACCCTGGCTAGGTGATTCTTCCATCCCTCGGGTTACCACCCATCAATAAGCAATATACTTACTTTATCTTTCAATTACCTTTGAGATGATTCTTTTGGTGATTGTAATATTGGAGCTATAGGACTGTAGATACAACATATGACATGTAAATAATCACAAAATACAACACCACAATGAAAGGAGTAAGTTACATAAATAATGAAATGCATAGGAGGTAGAACAACACATGAACTTTATTTAGTAAAACGAACACGTGTATCTTGGTTTCCAAGTATATATGTAGATTTCAAGGTGACTATGTATGGGAGCATATGAATATGAGAAAGATTTGAGACATGGTTAATAGTTCTGTTGGAGTTGGTAAGTGCTTTTTTGTGCCAAGGAGGGATCTATGTTTCATGCCAAATAATACGAAATCAAGTAGCCTTACATACCTCGCTGTATGACCTCGTTATTACCACGAGATAACCTTCTCTTCCTCCAAATATTTATCTATAATACAATAGGTGATAAAACGAGCATTGGAAGTGAATAAATACATCTTGGCAGCCTAATCTCATAAAAAAAAAACATACGGGCAGCAAGCATGTAATTATAAACTCGAGCATATTCTTTCAACCTTTCAGCCCCTAATCATATTTTCTATCACACATTCTCACATACATGTCATGTGCAGCCTAATTTAGTTCCATAACAATCTTACAACATCCCATAAAATACAACACATAACAATTCTACAAAACATACAAATAGGCGGCATAATGTTATATCCCTTTGCTACATTTCGACGTCAACAATCCCGAACCTGTTTCAACTTTACCCAAACTGTATCCAATGTTTTTTACAAATAAAACCAGTATTACAATAGTACTAAATTAGATGAAGGTCGTGAAATAACAATTTCCAATTATCAGCTCACAAGTTTCTTTTACAATTAAGATATCCTACAATAAGTCATCTTTGCAGACTGTAACAGTGGTGAAGCAGCCTAGTTACATTACTATCAAACCAACTTTTGTTAAGTACATAAGTATTACTTCATAATACAGCTATCCAAGAAGAGAAAAGCCTCTTAATTAACATGAAAAGTGTACCACAATCCTTAGGATACATGCTATCCAAAATTTCCAGCACATGCATAATTAGCTTATTTCTCTGGCTATTATAAACAAACCATACTAAGTGGATAAGTAAATTTACTTACCTTTAAACTCAAGGTTTAGAGCTTCTTTAGGAATCTCTGGAAGTTTGTGAGGCCTGTTTTTCACACTTTGAAAGAGGGCAAAGAATAACCAAGAAAGCAGATTTTTTTCTTGTCCAAGTTGAAGTGACTTTAGGGGGTTGTCTTCACCCCTTTTTAAAAGGCCTCTTGGCCGACTTACTTATTTCTTAGACTTAATATATTAAGTTGGTGATGCAGCTTCTTGCTCCTTTCACTTGGGCCTTAAGGGGCTCCAAATTGATGGGCTTTTGCTACCCATTTTCCCCCTTTCTCTTAGTTAGTTTTGGGCCCAAATTATCAAAGAAATTATGATGTCTTTAGGCTTTTTCAATATCCTTCTTGGGCTGCACATATAGTCCATTTATGATGCTAAAATATGGGCTAAAGTTACACCCTTAACACGGACTTTGACTTGGATAAATTCGACGTCCGGCCTCGTCTCCGTTTAGCTAGCAAATTTAAGGTAAGCAAGTAGGTGACTCACCTGCTAGCTTCCGAAGTCCTGCAAGCATCTCAATTCTATCACTTTGTTTAGGGCTGTGATCTCCTCAATTTGATACAAAACATGTATACACTCGACCCTCTTAAGCGTTAGACGCATATATCTCCCTACAACAAGAGATTCAAGTACTTTTAAAAATGGGCACTAATTTGACCAAACCATATCATGTTTCATTTGCATAGTACTAGTATTGTAAGATGTGGGGTGTTACACCTTGTGGGCCTACCGTACTGCTTACAAGGATCCTATTGGAATGTCGCCTTATCAACTTATGTTCAAAAAGGCATGCCACTTGCCTATCAAATTAGAGGATCGAGCTTTATAGGCCCTCAAGAAACTAAACTTTAAATTTGATAAAGCTCTACAAGCTAGGCTGACCCAACTTCGTCTACTAGATGAGTTTAGGTTAAGAACTTATAAAAGCTCTGTCGTTTATAAGGAAAGGATGAAAAGACGGCACGATCAAAAAATTTTAAAAAGTGAGTTTGTTGAAGGAGACCTGGTCATGCTCTACAACTCTAGAATGTATTTGTCCCCTGGGAAACTCAGATCAAGGTGGTCAGGTACTTTCAGGGTGACAGAGGTACTTGCTAACGGAGTGGTGGAAGTTAAAAACCACAAAGGCAAGAAATTCAAGACAAATGGTAAGAGGCTCGAGAAATCCTATGGCAAGCCACCAGATGTCCGGGAGGTTCATGTCATGTATATTAGTAAAGCTTAGTTGTAATGGACATCATCGTGCCGCGATGTTAACTCAGGAGCTTCTTAGGAGGCCAGCTAAGATAGCAATGGAATAATAATAATATGTGTTGATGGTTGAAAGTTTGTGTTGAGAGATAAAATAGGGGATAAAAGCAACACTGCATGAACAATCGACGGAACGTCGGCTAACATCCGCGACCTCATCTTTAACCACTTTTAGGGTCAGACATTGGCCCTAGAGTTATTACTGATTTTAGTGGTCTAAGGGTCCAATCCGTGCATTGCTAAACAAAAAGGGTGATAACCTATTTTCCACCTTCTGACTCATCATCAAGCTCCTTAAGTGCAGTCAAATTTGGCGATCTCCTAGAAAATTTGGTGCATCGTCGAATTGGAAAGGTAATCCAAAAATTGACCGCACTTTGTCACTTTGAAGATTCAAAGAGTGCTACAATATTAGGCACACTTGGTGAAAATCGCGTATGACCAAACAAAAAAACCGATGATGATTTTGAGTGATCTTTGAAATTGATTCTGGGAGTGAGTCACTGCAGAATTGGGCGCACACATTGCTAAACTGGCGTATCACCGATGATATTTTGTGACACCTAGTAGTCTCAATTTTTAGTTCATGGGGTCAGCTTCGAGAGGAGGTAAGAAAGGTGGTCTCATGTGCAAACACCGGATCATCAACTACCTTCTACAAAAGGGAACAGTAACGCAGAAGTCAAAGAGTCTCTATCTTTTTCTTAAATGCTCATTAATCCTTCTTTTGCTTTCATATTCCCACTTAAAGGATTATACTGTTTGAGTTTTAGCCTCCGAATAATAAATGTTTAGACTTGTTGTGGTGAGGCCTTGTTTTATGAATCTATGGGTGAAGCCTAAGTAGCCCTAGTTTGGGATTGAACGATCTGAACTTGCTTGATGATGGATTCGGTGACTTCATTTTTAAGGGTAAGTCAACGTTTCACCAAAATCATGTCTAGGAAATAATCGTTTGCTCGGGTGTTGGGTCGTTTGGTAAAACTCCTCTTTAGCTTGAGGGATGTGAGGTTTTGGTTATCGTATTATGTTTGAAGTGGTCAATTTGACCGTCGAAAGCTACTCGGCAATACGTCAACTACGCTGCCCATGCTTAGCTTTTGAATAAACCCTTTTTATTAATTGTTTCTGCTATGTTTGGTGTTGACAAATTTGATTGTCAACATGATTCGACGAATCAACTACTTCTCTAAAGCATCATGTGCCATCCCCTTCCCTTTTGCTTTCTACTATATTCGACGTAGGACATTTAGAATTCCTATCTTGTTGGTGATTCCCCGAGTTTGATGTGTGGGCTAAATGACCTCGAATGCCCTAAGATCTATATTGAAGTTATCACTTGTTAATTGTTCTCACGTTGTTGGCTAGTCTTGCTTGACAAGTCAAATGTATCGAAGTCTTCAATAAGGAAGGGTGTGATGCGATTTGGGAAGAAAATGGGCATCCTAGGCCCTTAAATTCTTAGCCCTCTGGGGCCCCTTGAATGTAGAAAGGAAGTGCCTATCCTTGGAGGATCACTAAGGAACATAACCTCCAGGACCAACTCAAGGAAAAAGAATAGCCCTAATCAACTTATGAAGGTTGGTTAATGTTTTTAAGAATAAGCGTAAGGCTATGGAGGGTCCTCGCACAATAGCAGTTAAGAAGGTTAGAGAGAAGACTTTGGCTGACCAATTTGAGGCTACGAGGGCAAAGAACAAGCAAGCGGGGAAAGAAAGTTCACTAGCATACAAGAAGCCTCCCCCAAAGCACTCCCAGCAGATCTGAGGTAATCCAGCACACTTGAGTCCTCTTTAGTCCTAACCTTAGTGCATCACGAAATATATCAGGGGGATTCTTTAACTAACTCCCCCATTTTTTATTTTTGATTCAAGTTAGCCTACATTAATGTTTCTTTTGTAAGGGGTGACTTGTTTTCGATTTGATTCGTGTTCCCTATAGATTTGGGAGTTGGTATTTCTAATGGTTGAAGTGTAACTAATCCCTTAGTTTAGTTTGTATATAATTTTGATATTGGGTTGTAATATAGTAATATTTGTTTTGCTATTTTTACTTTTAGTATGCATTTTGTAATTTTTTTTCTTTTCTTTCTTCTTTATAAGTTGAATGGATGAATGATAGCAAATGATGTCCTTGAATTTTGGCAAACTCCATTCATATATGAAAAGTCATTTTAATGTTAATATAATGCCTCTAGTCATTATCAATCCGAGCATCGATGTTCCATATCTTTGATTTGGATTATGCCATGGACAAAGAGCATGTACCCACTTACAAATTAGTCCTTTTCTTGATAAATCAACCAATTCATGGATCTGATGCATCATTACTTGACTATGTGAGCAGTTGAGCTTGGATATACGATGATTGGAAATTGCAAGTGTATTGCCATTGTTTAAATACGAATCCGATTTGCCAATCTGGGATTAGGAATTTAGTTGAAATACATGTTTTGCAACATCTAGAACTTGCTCGATTTATTTTGAGGAGTAACTTGGTTGAATTTGGATTAGGAAAGGACCTTAGGCCTTCCTTGGTTCCATTAAGTCCATTTGACCAAAGTCACATCCCTTGACAATGAAATGAGTCCTTAGTGAAGACCTCTGAGCCTTTACCCTTTCTCTAGTAACAATGTAACCTTAACTCATGTTTGTGAAAGACAATTCCCTCTTGTTCCTTAATGATCCCTTCTTGAGCTTGAAATGAACTGAGCGATGGCCAAAGGCTAAGTTGGGGGGTGTTAGTGAAAGAAGGGGGTGTCTTCCACGAAAAAGTCGAAGAAAAGGGACAAAAATGAATGAAAGAAAGTGAGGAGTCCTAAAAATGAATGAAAGCAAAGAAAAAGTGAAAATATTTTACTTGAGAAAAAGTTGAAATAAAGTGTTTGAAATTGAAGACCCTCAAAAAATTATGAAAAAAAATGCAAATAGACGAGACACATAGGATGATAAATCAAAAGTAAAAGAGATGTCAAAAGGAGAAGAATAGAAGAGGACCAAAAGAACTTTTAAGAATGAAAAGAACATAAAGTGTTTAAAGAGGCATGAGCCACTGCTATCCATATGCTATCCTACCCAACCTTAACCCTACATTAAATTTCTAACAAAGTCCTTTGGGATCTTAGTCTGGAAGAAAGTCAAGTAAACTACGATTAATAATAAGGGCAAGCCTATGGGTTAAAGCTTACATGCTATTTGTCAATTAGGAGAGTGGAGTTGAAGAGATCCTTTGAAAATAATGTCAAAATCTTGTGTGTTCAGAATCTTTTTTGGCGTGAGGGAAAAGGGCAAAGCCTTTAGGCAGTGATTTGTAATTACATGAACAATTGTGAGCATAGCCATATTTTGATTAGTCCTTAGTCATCTCTTGAGGCTTAAAAATCACGTAAGTAGTTTGTGAAAGTTTGAGAAGGGATACAAAAGGTGGAAATGTATATGTTGCTCCCTGTGGCCCTGTTTACAAGCTCTGAAATTGGAGGGATTGATGTTTAATTTGCTTGACGTCAAGCAAAGGCTTAAGTTGGGGGCGTTGATGAGTCCATTTTTGGACTTATTTCAGGGCTAGTTTGTGAAGAAACATTGTCCTTAGTGTGCTAGAATTTCAAATCACTCACAAATATGCACATGTTATGTCAAGAAATGAGATTAAAGGTCCACAAATGGACAATACTTGAAAAAATCTTGTACAGGGAGGAAAAGTGCAAAAAGGTGGAGAAATGCGGCATCACTTACATAGTTGAAGCTGAGCCATCTAAGGTTTGTCTTCCCTACCAGATCAGGTTGGTGACCCACCGAACACTTAGAGAGATCGCTTGGCATTACAACAACCAAGGTTCAAGCTCAAGTTGGGAATGCGGTCAGAATCGATGTCATATATAGACATGTGAAGGTTATCTTTTCCTAGCATTGCACAAACCAAAGGGCATGCCTTTGAATGTTTATGTCCCATATGGACATGTAAAGATTGTAATTTCATGGTCTTCGGGTGCAATAGTTATCTGGTTGTACCCCAAGTACCCATCCAAGAAGCAATAGTACTCCATCATCATCATCAATCTTCTATAATCCATGCAGATACACTACCCCGTCATCATTCTAGTTGCGCTTAGCTCATTCTATTCATTGGTGGCAATCGTCATCCCACCTTTCATGGGGACACATTTTACAGGGCTTACCCATTTGCTATCTGAGATAGGGAAGATGATCCCTGCATCCAACCACTTGATGATCTCTTTCTTCACTACTTCCTTCATGATTAGATTTAGCCTTCTCTACGGTTAAGCCATTGGCATGTGACCTCCTCCATAAAGATTCTATGCATGTATAGGGCTGGGCTAATAGCGTGGATTCTGACACCTACCAACCTATTGCTCTCTTCAACAGCAGCTTCTACCTGGGTTACAGTCAATGATGCATAAAGATTATAGGTAATGTATTATTTTTGCCAAGGAATTCATAGCTGAGATGTGATGGTAACTGCTTCAACCTCAACTGAGGAGCCTTTTCAACTGAGCATTTTGGTGGTGGTCCCAACACCCTATTAAAGGGTTTAGCTATTTTCTTTAGCATACTCACATTGTGAGTATTTAACACACACTCAATTTCTTGGGCCGCAGCATCATCCACTAGCCCTTGATTCAGCAACAACCTGGCTAGTAGATTTGCTATCTCAACTTGGCTCACAATAACTGCAATGTCTATTAAAGTAATGGCTGCTAGATCTTCATACACAACCGGTAGCTTCAGATCTTTGTATATATCGAATACTTCAACTTTATCATGGGCTCTCATGGTTAGCCTTCCTACTACAACATCAATCAATGCCCCTCCTGTAGCTAGGAACGGGCGCCTGAGTATGAATGGGACCTCAAAGTGCGTCTTAAAATCTAGATGACAAAGTACACGAGGAAAATGAGAGATCGCACCTGGACTAAGACATCCTCAATAACTCCATTTGGCCTTGCCACGGACCGATCTGTCAGTTCTAACATCATGGTGGTGGGCTTCAACCTTCCAAGCCCCAATGTCAAGAAAAATGAGCTAAGCATGAGGCTTATGCTAGCTCCTAGATCATATAGGCCCCTTTGCATTCAGACAACTCCCGATGCTTACTTATACAGTAAAGCTCCCTAGATCATTTAACTTCACTAGCAAGTGTGATCTATTGAGAATTTTGAAGTTGCAATCCTCTGTAAGTGCCACAGTCTCGTATTCAGTCCACTTGGTTTTGTTAGCAACAAAGTCCTTGACATATTTGGCATACTTCGGGATTCCCCACAAAACATCAATCAAAGGTAAGTTAATTTGCACATGCTTTAGTACCCCGGTGAACTTCTGGAAGCAGTCATCCTCCTTCTTCTTTTTCAACTTCTGTGGGAATGGAGGAGGAGTTTTTGGCAATGGAGTTACCTCATTAATGCTTGGGATGGGATTGCCAACCTCATTTTTCTATGCAACATTTTGGTCATCCCCATTCTTCTTTTTTGGGACCAATTCAGTTAAGGGCCTTCCGCTCCTGGTACCAACTGTATTTACTTGCTTCGGATTGGGATTAGTGTTACCAGGTAGGCCCCCTTGAGGCCTGGAATTTATTGAGTTGGACAACTGTCCCACCTACTTTTTCAAGTTCTAGAGATCCTGCTTGTTCCGTCGAATCTCCTCTTCCTGCCTATTCTGGCCTGTCTTGCAGGCTATTGGACAGGTTGATTCTGGTAAGCATTTCCACCCTATGGTATCTGTTGAGGTGGCCTATAACTAGGCTGATTACCCCTCCCTCCCCCCAATGAGAAATATGGGTAGTTCCACTAAATTAGGTTATATGTGTTCCCGAATCCTTGATAGCCCCCTCAGTTAGATTTCCCACAAAGTTTACTACTTTTGGATTAGCCCAGCAGGATTCATCAGTGTGGTCGTCTCCCCCACAAATATCACACCAACCTGGTTGTTGCTATTGTACCATATTGACGGGGGAGCATTGCCAACCTGCCGTCATCGGTGCTTATAGCATCAGGCCTAAAGACAAGTCGTTAAAGTTTGTGCCCATCATGTTTTGTATAGCTGCCCTTTGAGCCTGCAATCTTGTTATTGCATCAATCTCTAACACACCAGCCTGCTTTTGGAATATCAGTCAACTGGACCCTCCTTCCATTCTAGGTTTCCTCGAGCAATTCTGTTGAGAAGAGCATACAATTCATCGTATGTCTTCTCAAATGCTTGACCTCCTACAACTGAATTGAGGAGAATCTTGGTATTGGGTTCTAGTCCTTCAATAAATGTATGGACCATCACCTCATTAGCTTAACAATGGTGGGGACAATTTATCAGAAAAGTTTTGAACATATCCCTCGCTTGATATAAAATCTCACTAGACTGCTGCTATAAGATCAGGATCTCATTTCTAAGTTTGGTTGTCTTACCTGATTAGAAGAATCGAGTGCGAAACTTATGGGCAAGATCATCCCAGGATGCTATAGAGTTTGGTGGCTCACTTTGAAACCACCTTCGGGCTTCCCCCAATAATGAGAAGGGGAACAGAGTCATCCTCACATAGTCACAGTTCACCCCTGTAGGAATGAAGGTATCAACAATCTCTACGAAATGCTAAAGCTAAGCCTGTGGGTCATTATGTGGTAACCCGGTGAACTATCCAGTAGAGTATAGCAGCTAGACCATGTTCTGTTTCAATTCCCACGACCACCACGCTCAGGTTTAACAAAGCAGCTCATAACATTAGTGGTTCTCAGGATTGCCACATCCCTCACTGGCCTCGGTACCAGTGATGTTGTTACCGGTACTAGCAGTGTAGGTGCATTGTTGTCCACCATGTCCTCTCCATTAGGACCAACTTCTTCCATATTATCCTTTTGATCCTCCTATTCGATGAGTTCAATCGGTGGTGTTTTGAACAAAACCCCTGCTCTCCTCTTTGATTTATGAAAAAAGGAGTCCTGATCTTCCAGTTTATCGATCAATTACCTGCGAAACAACGCCACTAGGATCAAATGTAGTGAACACCACACAACAAGACAACTTAGATAATCAACTAATTTGTTTCAAATCCCTTACAACGGAGCCAACAACTTGTTGCTCCCTAGCATACGTAAGTGTACGTGGTCTCACAAGTAATATAATGGCCCTAATTAAAGAGCTGGGTTATTGAACCCAAAGGATTTGAATGAAATTAGTAACCAATCTCAGTTATTAAGTTTATGGTGTTTTTGGTAACAAAATTTATGAATATAAGTGAAATAATTGTGTAGAAGAAATTACTACTAAACTGATCTGAATTTTACTCACAAGATATCAATTAACAGGCAATTCCAGGGTTTTACCATTTACGACTCTATTTTGTCTTAACAATGTCTGTCTATGTCTAGGTTCCTGATTATTGATTCATAGGGTTTACCTTACCTGAATAGGATTGCACACCTCTATCGTCCTACCGTTATTGACTGCTAACTACATCATTGAACGGAGGATAGATAGACCAATAAAAATGCATTAAAGTTATCTTCCCATATTATGAACTCAGTGAGGTGTAATAGTAGTTGTCAAGGGTCTCCCTTACACGAATCAACCTAGTTTCCTAGTCGAACAAGCTCCCAAGACTACTACATTCTATCCACTCCAACATCTCTTGAATCTAGAGTGAACAACTAATGTACTCCCTAATTGGCTAGACTCAGAAGTATAGGTAAACATAGCATAGGAATAATCAAAAGAACCCATTCATAGATGTTTAAAGTTAAGGACTACACATTATTTATAGCTGCAACCCCAGAATATGGGGAGTTAGCTACTTATGATTGTGAAATACACCATGAATGATATGGAAAGCATAAAAATTCAAAGAATAGAGATTAAACTAACCAAAATACTCTGAGAAAAGTGTTCTTCGTCGTCCCTATTGAGTTTCTTGCATAAAAACAGAATGTAAACCTAAAGTCTAAGATAGAGTAATAATAAAAATCCTGTAACTTGACTTTTCCAAACTATGTCCTCAGCTCCGCGACGCGAAACCCTTGTATTTACTAAGTTTTTGCATAATTTGCTACTGGGCACTTTTGCAAATCTTTTGCAGAGGGCCGCGATACGGACCTTGCACACTTTTCAGCTCCGCGCCTTCTTCTGCATTTTTTAGTTTCCACAACTTTGTCCCAAGTCTACCACGTGGACTTTGGTCTTCCTGCTGCTTCTATAGACTTTCATCTTTCGAATACGGGGATGTGTTCTTCCTACGAATCTGGGTTTAACCCCAGACATTCCCAATTAAAGCAAAATCCATCAATAACACAACGAACCGGCGCACTCGGCCTTGTGTTGGCAAAATAAGAGAAAAATACACTAAAACACCTAGACTCTATGAATATACCCTCTAACCTTTCTCTATTTCTAGGCATTATTGGCTCATTAGACGTATAAATACGCCTAAGCTCACCCCCCACACTTAGAACTTTGTCCGGCCTCGGGCATATCAAGACACTTACATGAGACTCCCTACGGTAATACGTACAACGAATATCATGCAGCCAAAATCTTTAAACCATGGTGACAACTTTCAGTGCCCTTGGTAGAATCTACTCGATCCTAGCACTCATGTATACATGTGGACTCATGCAGGATGTTTAACAGTTCATCTAGTTACTTACTTTGGATGATCATGTTCCCTCACCAAGAAGAGTTATCCATATACACCACTAGAGAAACATAAAAAGAAGATTAAAAATGGGTACACAAACAACTCTCGCTCTTCAAAAAGATGTCCCATGTTGCTCCTAGATTCCATAGGCTTGCCCTTAATGTAAAACTTAGACCTAGCTGGAATTTTCCTTAGAGGATATCATAGGTCTTTGTTTGGTTGTAATGTAGGATGCGGGCAGGTGGGATACTTTTATGGATATGGCTGACACGGCTCAATTCCCAAGCGCTCATAGCATACACTTCACTTCCTTTCGTCCCTTTCATTCCTCCTTAATTCAATAAACGTTGTTAACTCTTCACTAAGACATGTTTTACATACTCAAATTTATTCACATACGATCAAAAGACAATACTAACTATGAATAAGTAGACACCCTAAAAAGAAAATAATTTTTAAATTTTTTTTTCAAGAACCAGTGTGCATCCACGATGGATCCACGATGCGGAGGCATCGCGTGGAGGCATCGCGGATTAGCACCGGATGACTGACTGTAACTTCACCTTTTTGGGGGATAAAATAGTGTGCATCCGCGTTTGGTCTATGATGCAGAGACAATTGCGAACCAACACTATTTGGTCGACACTATTTTTTCTTTTGAAACTCCACTACTGCCTGCCCTCGGGTGTCCATTCAAGTTCCATCTCTTCTAATTCAACTTGCTAACACACTAGGGAATTAGTATAGAACATAGATAATTGACCAACAAAAAGGGATTGGCTTGAAATATGGTTAATCAAAAAATAGGCTAACACTCAAAATGGCTAACTAAGGATATTTTAATTAGGGGAGTATAACGGTGTTACAAGATTAGGCTATCAACAAAATGCCTAGATCTTTTCCTCTAATTTAAATTCCTACCAAGTCTACTCTACATATCGGGCAAGTTCTAGAACCGATCGCAATAGAGGCTCACAATTTGCTCACTCACTCATGGCACACTTTCATCATGAAGTCATCACTAAAGTCACTATTATGGCATTCACCTGAATTCATCTAATTAAGCATATATACACTTGGGACTTACAAGGATCAAACGTCTACTCCTAAACTTGATTCAAGAGTTTACGCTCAATGCTCGTTTGTACACTACCCTACTCTAAATGAACTCGATTCGACTAATACTCTTAGAACGGTCGTCATCCATCCATCATAGGGCCCCTATCACTCGACTATGACTACTATTCCTACTTGCAACATACAAGCAATTGCAACTGATCATTGCATTAGTAACATATCAACATTCAAGCATCCATGCATAAAGTAGTTAATAGTTACTAATTACAGACCCACAATAAAATAAAAGATGTTCAAATGTAAACAATAAACATCACAAAGCTAAAAAATAGAAATAGTCTTAATACATGCCAATAGTATTGAAATGAAGCATCATCAACAAATGAATCCCTACCCTACATTTAAAAAGCACTGTACCCAGCGTTAACAATACGAAACTTGTGAAGTGGCGATCCTGGAGCTCACTCATCATCGGGCCCTGGTAGAATGGGCTCACCCCTATGTAGACCAGTGGCTTGTCAGCAATCTCCTCATCCTCAAACTCAGACTTATCATGCACCTCCCCCGAGTCCATGGGTACATCATCCTCCACTAGTTCGATGAACCTCGACCCAATGCCAAAAACTGCTTTAACATGGGCGTTAAGAGGGTATTAAACCTCAACATCTTAGAGCTCTTGACGTGTAGAGAGGCGGCCACCAGTCTGGTGCTTCAGCATCTTGAGCCCGTGCATAAGGGCTATAATCAGCTTATCTCGATATGGTCTCTCAGTAGTGGTGAGCACCAAGGCCAAAGACTTATCAAGCCCCTTGATGTGAGTGGAAACATAAGGGGGCCTGAATGACGGGGCAATAATCGGCTTCCTCCTCTAGTACACCTATAATACAACATAATTGAGTGATAAGGTCGCCGAATGCACACCTGCGACCCTTGTTGGTCTTTACTTTCCTCATCACTAGCCTAAAAATGGTGCTAGAGTTCAACACTGTCCCTGTTATGAGTGCATATGTGATACACACTCGATCCCTCATCACATTTGTGAAATATTGTCACGAGACGAATGAGTGTCTTACCATCTTGACATAAACCTGGGCCTCCTTTCACATATGAGCAAATGGGAATGAAAGATAATAGCCCCTCTCCACATGTTGGACCCACCTAGCTATGGAGTTCAGCCCGGCAAGTGTGTGTCTGAGTTCTTGATATGGTGGGCGAAGGCATAGCTCATCGAAGACACCTGCGGAGACCTATTCGGGGGTGCCAAGTAATAATAAGAGGAGAAAAGTTTACCTCCAATACTGGGACAATCAGTGATTGAGACCATGGATCCTAGCTAATGTTGGCATAGAATTCTCGCACCAAGCTTAGGTTACAAGGCCTGGGGCCTTGAAACAAGAAGTCGTAGCTCATTGCACCTGTTCAGAATCTGCGGGTATTCGTCCCTTAAGGAGTCCACATCAATCGGGATATTCGGGTAATACTTCGTCTCATCATGAGACTAGTACCACTGTTTGCCTTCCTTGTTGACTGCTCTGGCCCAGAATCAGACCTGTTGTCCTTTTCTGGTGTCGCGGGGAACTTATGGAACATCCCGAGCCCGCTTTCTCATGTTTGAAGCCCCTACTCTGCTAGATTGACCTGCACGGCGTGGATATGAAGACATGATACCTGCAACAAGACTAGTCCACAACCAATAAATAGGAAACAGTTTACACGACCCCATACTTAGACTTAAGCCCGTATGGCAAGGGTACTTAGACTTCTCTAATCATACAACAATGATTCCATAATTCACACAAACGTCCCCCTGTTTCAAGGCCTCACAATCATCTCAACACTCATAACTGCCCATCTCATAAAGTACATAAGCAATTCATTAGCAATTACAACCATGCTTTTTCACAATTAGTGGTCCCACCCCTATATCACAGTACTTCTTCACACAAATCAAACCCTCGAAATACTGCATTCACCCCACACTTGAACTTTGGCATAGTAGATTGTTTCGACCAAGTCAACCCCCAAATATCGCATTGACCCCCACATTTCAAACTTGCAATTCCTAGTGTAAAGCATCAAATATTTCCCCATCACAAGAAAAAAATCATAAGATCCCCCAATTATCCACAATATCTCCCACAGATTCAACTTTGGGTTTTCACCATTTACAAACAAGCACAAGTCTTCCACATATGAACAAATTAACCACAAATAAAGCACACCCAACAAGTATTAACTAAGAATCATTAAGAATCCAAGCAACCCACTTCGAATTTCACCCCAAATTGAATGGGGTCGGGAAAGGTACGAAAAATGGGAAAAAATTTTCGTTGGGGGTATTTAAAGGGGGGTGGGGCCAAGTAGGATTTTAACACAGGTTCGCATTCCCTCTGCATTTCGGAGAGAACATGAATTTCAACTTATAAAAATGTTTCACATACGTTCAGCAATAGTAAGCATCCGCGTCGCGGTGCCGACGCGGATGCTCGCTGTTTTAAGCATAGTGAAAAATTATTTTTTTCACATTGAACCCTATAAAATCCGCTGAACACCTAACTATGATTTAAAATAATAAAACTAGTGGATTAGACCAAAAATACCCAATGGGTCCCGGGGAAATGAGGACGAAAAAATTTGCACAAAAAATTTACAGGATTCGCGACGTCGAGGCAACATGGATCAATACTTGTGCAATTTTTTCACATTTTCAGTATAGGACCTGATTTCTAAATATTTTTCTTTGTTTTTTTAAAAAATAAAGGAAAATAAACAACTGTTACTTCACCATGGGTTGCCTCCCATGCAGTGCCTGATTTAATGTCGCGGCACGACGTATCATCATCTCATTCATCATTAGCCAACTCAATAGCCTCTTCCACCTAATTCGTGTCCTTACCATAGTAGTGTTTGACACGCTGACCATTCACCAAAAATGTTTGGTTCGTGGTCACATCTTTCAACTCTAGTGCACCATGGGATGTAACTGCTACCACCACATATGTTCCACTCCATTTGGATCTTAGCTTTCCTGGAAATCATTTTAGACGAGAGTTAAAGAGCAATACCTATTGTCCCGGCTCAAACTTCTGCTTGAAGATATGCTGGTTGTGCTATTTCTTGGTTCGCACCTTGTAGAGCTTCGCATTTTCATAGGCCTAGAGCCAAAACTCATCCAACTCCTTCAATTGCTCTAATCTCTTCCTATCGGCGAGCTCTGGGTCA
Organism: Solanum ossicruentum; assembly: GCA_025774065.1. Lineage (NCBI taxonomy): Eukaryota > Viridiplantae > Streptophyta > Magnoliopsida > Solanales > Solanaceae > Solanum > Solanum ossicruentum. Next base: position 10,059 of record JAOTQR010092230.1, on the reverse strand, counting down.
AGATTCATCTTTTTTATTACCCAGTATGCCTGGTCCTCGAGCTTAACGGGCAAGTGACAACCCTTGCCATACACCAGCGAGTAAGCAGAGGTGTCTATTGGGGTCTTGTATGCAGTCCGATACGCCCACAAAGCTTCATCTAGCTTAATCACCTAATCTTTTCGGGTGGCGTTCACTATCTTCTGCAATATCTGCTTGACCACCCGATTTGACACCTCCTTTTGTCCACTAGTTTGCGGGTGGTATGTCATAACCACTTTGTGCCTGATCCCATACTTCGACAGCAGATTCTTCATGGTTTGGTTGAGAAAGTGGGTACCTCCATCACTAATAATGGCTCTTGGAGTCCCAAACCGAGTGAAGATTTCTTATTGAGTAACTTACTCACCACCTTAGCATCATTTGTAAGGAGGGTTGCTGCTTCTACCCATTTAAAAACGTAATCAATAACTACCAAGCTATAGTGACAGCCGAATGATGGTAGGAATGGCCCCATGAAATCTATGCCCCAAACATGAAAGATCTCAACTTCCAGAATATTATTTAGGGCATCTCATGCCTCTGAAATATGGCGCCAGTCTTCTGGCACGCATCACAAGCCCTAGAGAACTGAATGGCATCTTTGAACAGAGTGGGCCAGAAGAACCCTGATTGCAATACCTTGTGTGTTGTCCTGTCACCACCATGATGACCCCTATATGGAGAGGTATGACATCTCTCAAGAACCAATTTCATTTCTGGCTCCGAAACACATCTCCTCACCATGCGATTAGCCCCTTGTTTGAAAAGGTAAGGCTCATACCAAATATACGCCTTCGCATCATGACCAAACCTCTTTTTCTACTGGTATGTGGCATCAAGAGTGAATATACCACTCACCAAGTAGATCACTACATCAGCGTACCACGGTAGTTGTTCCACCTCAATTACTAGCAGCTGCTCATTAGGAAACTCTTCTTTGATTTGCAATTGCTCACCCATGTGAGCATCAGTTTCCCGATGGGATAGGTGATCCGCAAGCTGGTTCTCGCTCCCTTTATGATCCTTGATCTCAATATTAAACTCTTGGAGAAGTAGGATCCATCTAATCAGTTGCGGCTTTGCATCCTTCTTGTTAAACAAGTATTTTACGATGGCATGGTCTGTGAACACCACAACTTGGGTTCCCACCAAATACACTTTAAATTTGTCAAATGCATACACTAATGTTAGCATCTCCTTTAGTAACCGTATAATTGCTCTATGCTACACCTAGAGTCTTGCTGGCATAGTATATAGAATGGAAAACTCTGTTCCCGCGCTGCCCAAGTACCACACCCAGTGTTGTATCACTGGAATCAAACATTAACTCGAAAGGGATCCCCAGTCAGGTGCGACCAAGATAGAAGCCTCCACCAACTTCTTCTTCAAAAATGCAAACGCCTGCAAACAAGAATCATCAAAGTTAAAAGATACCTCTTTCTCCAACAGGGCGCAAAGCGGCTTCGCAATCTTTGAGAAGTCCTTAATGAATCTGCAATAGAACCCTGTATGTCCCAAAAAACTCTGGACTCCTTTGACTAAAACTGGTGGGGGCAGTTTATCAATCACCTCGATCTTTGCTCTGTCTACCTTCGACCCCTTCTTTGATACTTTGTGGCCTAAAATATACCCTTCTTAACTAGGAAGTGGCATTTCCACCAGTTAAGGACGAGGTTAGTCTCCTAGCACCTTGCTAGTACTCTATCTAGATTCTACAGGGAGATCTCAAAAGATTCACCAAAGACAAAGAAGTCATCCATGAACACCTCCACAAAGTCCTCTACCATGTCATGGAAGATAGCCATCACACTCCTTTGGAAAGTGGCTGGTGTATTGCACAAACCAAAGGGCATGCATTTGAATACACACATCCCATATGGACATGTAAAGGTTGTCTTTTCCTGGTCTTCAGGTGCAATGGTTATCTGATTTTACCCTGAATACCCATACAGGAAGCAATAGTACTCCTGGTCAATAATTCATCCAATATCTGATCAATAAAATGCACCAGGTAGTGGTCTTTTCTAGTGGCATCATTCAATCTTCTGTAATCCATGCAGATATGCCACCCCATCACTATTCTAGTTGGGATCAGCTCATTCTTTTAAGTAGTGACAACCGTCATCCCTCCTTTCTTGGGGACACATTTTACAGGGCTTACCTATTTGCTATCTGAGATAGGGAAGATGATCCCTGCATCCAACCACTCGATGATCTCTTTCTTCACTACTTCGTTCATGATTGGATTCAGCCTTCTCTATGGTTGGGCCATTGGCTTGTGACCCTCCTTCATAAAGATTATATGCATACATAGGGCTGGGATAATGCCATGGATGTTTAACATCTGCCAACCCATTACTCTCTTCCTTTTCTTCAGTACCGAAACAGCAGCTTCTACTTAGCCTGCAGTCAATGAAGCAGACAAGATTACAGATAATGTATTATTTTTGCCAAGGAATTCATACCTAAGATATGATGGTAACTGCTTTAACTCCAACTGAGGAGCCTCTCCAATTGAGGGTTTGGGTGGTGGTCCCAACACCCTGTTTAATGATTCAGCCATTTTCTTTAACATACTCACATTGTGAGTATTTAACACACTCTCAATTTGGCCTTAGCATCATCCACTAGCCCTTGATTCAGCAACAACCTAGCTAATGGATCTACTATCTCAACCGAACTCACAGCAACTGCGGTGCCTATTTGTAACGACCCCAAAAAGTGCCCAAAAATGTACCTCGGAAGTGACTGGAATCGTAATTTCCATATATCAAAAACTTCGTGCGTGATATCAAAAATTTGACTTCATATTATTGTTCAGAGGGTCAAGTTGAGTGGGAAACGGGTCTAATTCCAATTTTAGAGCAACTGTATCAAAATTCAAAATTTCCAAAATGTAATTTCCAGAAAGCTTTTCGCGCCCCTAGTGAAACGCACCAAGGGCGCGCACTTGTGTTATTTTTGGTCCAGTTTTGACTTCAATCCAAGACTTTTAAGTCTTGGACCTTAGTGTTCCCAAACGTAAAAGTACCTATACTTAGCCAATTTTCACCCTTATATCATTCTAAACATTGCCCAATACTCATTCAAACACTTAGTCAAATATTCTATTCCTAAACTCAAGTCTCAAAACCATTTTAGGATTCCTAAGGATTGCACTCAAGCTTCAAGTCTCCATCTTCAATCTTCATCAAGTTCATCTCCAAAGCTGAGGTATGTGGGTTTCTTTTATGGGTTCCTTTCACCCATATTACCCATGCTTCCTCTTACTCTAATTTGCATGATTTAAAGATGGTTTACTCATGGGTCTTAATTATTATGAAAATCACTGCACACTAAGTAGGGGTTTATGAAATTGTCACTGTTTTGCTATGTTTTGAGCTATGAACCCAAGGTCTATTGTAAGATTTGGTGAAGGATTTTGATATATATTGCCTGAGGGTGTTACCAAGTATCTATAGAAGGTTTAACAATGAATTTTCTAGCATGATTCCACTCTTGAGTTGCATGGTTTTACACTAGCACTACACACCCTCTAAGTATTTGATAAAATGTCTAGTTATGGCTTCTTGAGGAATTGAAGGTCCTATGCATGTATTATGAGTTGAATGACTATATGATAATAAATGAATGTATGTATATGAGGACTATATGATGATGAAGTGAATGTATGTATATAGTACTCTCTATATAGTGTTGGAATGTGACCATGCCATACTCGGGGGTTGTGCACTGGGTAACCTTGTCAAAGGATTCGTACCTTGATAACCTATCGGGGGTTTGTACTCCGGAACCACGGGTGATAGGGTGCGACTATCCATCAAACTTGTTGGGGGTTTGTACCCATCAACCTATCGTGGGGCTTGTACTCCGGCACCACGAGTGGTAGGGTGCTATGATCCACCAACTTATTAAGGGGTTTGTACTCTGGCACCATGGGTGGTACGGTACGATGATCCACCTACCTTTTGACGCGTTTTGTACCTCAGTTACCAAGGGTGGTAGGGTGTGATGATCCACCAATAGTTTAACGGTCTCTTCTTATACATATGTTATGTTCTATATGAGCATTTTACTTCAAATATCATTCATACATGTCATATTGTTAGTATGTTATTCAATGCTTATTATTATGCATTTTGTCTATGTTGCCTACCTCTTATTGCATTGCATCCTACATACTTAGTACATTCAAACTTACTAACGCATACTCTATGTCTATATGATATCACTATGTAGGAATCGGAGCACCGCTTGATCTTCTTCTCCTCCGCATGGCTAGTTCGATTGTCCTATAAGCTTGTTGGTAAGTCCTCCATTTCAGGGATGTTGCTTATAAACTCTTGCTACGTATTAATACTACCTTTCTTTTGGTTATGTATTAACTTTGAGGGTGAGCCTGTTTGCTTGTATTGGCCCTCGTTCTTATCTATGTAGTAGAGGTGTTGTTGGACATAATATGTATCTATGTTATAAGTCTTGACTCTCTTGTTCTTGATGTTAAGATATGAAAGTTTATCCTTAGTCTCAGTTCTCTTATTCATGCTTATTTCTCATTGTCATTTTTATTGCTTCCATGACCAGGGATGTATAATGTTGTGCTATGAGGCTTGTTTAGGGTTCCTTCGGGTTCCCCATTCGCCCGTCACATCTAGGCCCTAGGCTTGGGTCGTGACACTATTATTGTGATGGCTATTTGATCTTCATATATAGTCGGTAGCTTTATCGCTTTGTACGCATCAAATACTTCCACTTTATCATGGGCGCTCATAGTTAGCCTCCCTGCTGCAACATCAATCAATGCCCTACCTATAGCTAGGAACGGGCACCCGAGTATGAATGAGACCTCAGGGTCCGGCATAAAATCTAGAATGACAAAGTCCACAAGGAAAATGAGAGATTCCACTTGGACTAAGACATCCTCAATAACTCTATCTAGCCTAGCCATGGACCGATCTTCCAATTGTAACACAATGGAGGTGGGCTTCGGCCTTCCAAGCCCAAACTTCAAGAATAACGAGATGGGCATGAGATTTATGCTGGCTCCAGATCACATAATCCCCTGACATTCAGACATCTCTTGATGGTTACCTGCATAGTAAAGCTCCCTAGATCCTTTAACTTCGCTGGTAAGTGTGATGTATTGAGAATTTTGGAGCTGCAAGCCTCCGTAAGTGCCATAGTCTCATATTTAGCCCACTTGGTTTTGTTAGTAATAGTATCCTTGACATATTTGGCATACTTTGGGATTCCCTGCAAAACATCAAAGATAAGTTAATTTACACCTGTTTTAGAAGCTCGTTGAACTTCTGGAAGCAGTCATCCTCCTTTTTTATCAACTTCTGTGGGAATGGAGGAGGAGGTTTTAGCAATGGAGCTACCTCATCAATGCTTGGGTTGGGATTGCCAGCCTCATTGTTTTGTGTAGCATTCTGGTCACCCCCATTCTTCTTTTTGGGGACCAATTCAGTCAAGCGCCATCCGCTCCTGGTGCTGACTACATTTACTTGCTTCAGGTTGGGATCAGTGTTACCTGGTAGGCCTCCTTGAGGCCTGGAATTGATTGAACTAGCCAACTGTCCGAACTACTTTTCCAAGTTTTAGAGATCCTACTTGTTCCTCTAAATCTCCTTTTCCTACCTATTCTGGTGTGCCAAGATTTCTCTTAACACCTCATTATCCGTCATAGTGTTTGGATTGGCCTGCCTTGCAGGCTGCTGGACTGACTGATTCTAGTAAGCATTTCCATGTTATGGTCTCTGCTGAGGTGGACTATGACTCTGCTGATTACCCTCCCTCTTAAGAAATTTGGGTGGTTTCTCCAATTCAGGTTATATGAGTTCTTGAATCCTTAATAGCCCCCTCTGTTAGCATTTCCCACAAAGTTTATTGCTTCTGGATTAGCCCCGTAGGATTCAGTAGCGTAGTTGCCTCCCCCACTAACATCACACCAACCCAGTTGTTGTTGTTGTACCATATTAATGGGGGTGGGTTGTTGACCTACCGCTGCTGGTGCTTACTGCTTCAAACCCAAAGCCAAGTTGTTAAAGTTTGTGGTCATCATGTTTTGCATAGCCGCCATTTGAGCTTGCAAGCTTGTTATTGCATCAATCTCTAACACTCCGACTTGCTTTTGGACTGTCAGTCGGTTGGACCCTCCATTCCATTCTGGGTTTCCTTGAGCAATTCTCTTAAGAAGAGATAGTTCATCATATGTCTTCTCCAATGCTTGTCCTCCTTTAGCTAAATCAAGGAGAATCTTGGTATTGGGTTTCAATCCTTCAATGAAGGTATGGACCAGTATCTCGTTAGCTTAACAATGGTGGGGACGATTTCTCAGAAGAGTTTTGAAACTATCCCACTCTTGATATAGATTCTCTCTAGACCGCTGCTTGAAGCTCAGGATCTTACTTCTGAGTTTGGTTGCCTGGCCTGATGAGAAGAATCTAGTGAGAAACTTATAGGCAAGATTATCCCAGGATACTATAGAGTTTGGTGGCTTAATTTGCAACCACCTCCGAGCTTCCTCCAATAATGAGAAGGGGAACAGAGTCATCCTCATATAGTCACCGTTCACCCTCGAAGGAATTAAGGTATCAGCAATCTCTAAAAATTCTGGAGACAAACCCGTGGATCTTCATCTGGTAGCCCGGTGAACTGCCCAGTAGAGTGTAGCAGCTCGACCATGTTCTTTTTCAGTTCCCACCGACCACTGGGCTCAGGTTTGACAAAGTAGCTCATAATAGTAGTGGTTCTCGAGATTGCCACATCCCTCACTAGCCTCGGTGCTGGTGATACAGCTGCAGGTGCTAGTGGTGCAGGTGCATTATTGTCGGCTATGTCCTCTCCAATAGGACCAACTTCTTCCTTATTATCCTTTTGATCCTCCTGTTCGATGAGTTCAAACAGAGGTGTTTGGAACAAAACCCCTGCTCTCCAATTTGATTAACGAAAACAGGAGTCCTGATCTTCCATCTTATCGATCAATTACGTGTAACACAATACCGCTAAGATCAAATGTAGCGAACACCACGCAACAAGACAACTTAGATAATCAACTAATTCGTTTCAAATCCCTAGCAACGATGCCGAAAACTTGTTGTTCCCCAGCACATGCAAGTGTACGTAGTCTCACAAGTAATATAGTGACCCTAATTAGAGAGTCGGGTTGTCGAACCCAAGGGATTTGAATGAAATCAGTAACCAATCTCAGTTATCAAGTTTATGGTATTTTGGTAAATAAATTTGTGAATATAAGTGAAATAATTGTGAAGAAAAAATTTCTACTAAACTGATCTGAATTTTACTCACTAGATATCAATTAACGGGCAATTCCAGGGTTGTAACCTTTACGATTCTGTTTGATCTTAACAATGTCTATCTATGTCTATCTTCCTAATTATTGATTCATGGGATTAAAGTTACCTGAACAGGGTTGCACGCCTCTGTCGGCTTACTATTATTGACTGTCTAACTATATCATTGAGCAAGGATAGACAAACCAATAAAAATGTATTAAAGTTATCTTCCCGTATTATGAACCGAGCGATGTGTAAGGGTAGTTGTCACAGTTCTTCTATACATGAATCAACCTACTTTCCTAGTCAAACAAGCTCCCTATACTACTGCGTCCTATCCACTCCAACATCTAGAGTGAACAACTAATGCACTCCCTAGTTGGCCAGACTCAGAAGTATAGGTAAAATAGCATAGGAATAATCTAATGAACCCATTCATAGATGTTTAAAGTTAAGAACTATACATTGCCTATGGTTGCAACCCCAAAATATGGAGAATTAGCCACTCATGATCGTGAAATGCACCATGAATGATATGGAAAACATAAAAACCCAAAGAATAAAGATTAAACTAACCAATATACTTTGAGAAAAGGGTTATTTGTCATCCCTACTTAGTTTCTTACGTAAAAACAGAATGTAAACCTAAAGTCTATGATATAATAATAATAATAATAATAATAAAAATCTCGTAACTTGACTTTTTCACATTGTGTCCTCAGGTCCGCGACGCAGACCCCTTTTATTTACTATATTTTTGCTTAATTTACTGATTGGGCACTTTTACACATCTTTTGCACAGATATGTGACGCGGACCTTGCACACTTTTCAGCTCCGCACCTTTTTCTGCATTTTTTAGCTTCCATAACTTTGTCCCAAGTCTGCCACGTGGAATTTGATCTTCCTGCTGCTTCTAGCAACTTTTATATTTCAAATGTCAAGCTGTGTTTTTCCTTCGAATCTGATTTTAACCCCGGACATTCCCAATTAAAGCAAAATCCTACAAAAACACAACCAACCGGTGGACTCAGCCCTGTGTTAGCAAAATAAGAGAAAAATACACTGAAATACCTAGACACTATGAATTTACCCTCTAACGTGTCTTTATTTATGGGCATTATTGGCTAATTAGGCATATAAATATGCCTATGATCACTCATCGTCGGACTTTTCAGCGATGGTCGGCCTTGACAGTCGAATGGCAATTCATAGCACAAACTCTCACACATATTCACGGACTATATAAGAAAATTAGAAAGGACATTGTACACATCATTATTCTAAGTTTTATATAGAGAGTACTACATAGAACTTTCCTTCTTGAGAGTACATCGGTTGATAGAGTTTTCAAGCTTTGGGGAAGCAAAATTGGAGTAGATTCACTAGTGATAATCAACTATTTTCTATTCAAACTTATGACTATTGCTGCTATATTTGGTATTAAATCTTTAATTTCTAGCATATGTGGCTAAAAGCCCCATGTTGGGGGTGTGCTATTAATATGGGTTCTTTATTTATCTATTGGGTTTTTGATATTTTGACTTATTTATAGTTGATTTGAGTGAATTTACATCTATTTCTATGTTTCATCTATAATTTCAAGGTTGCAAACTTAGGGTTTACTTTAGATCTCTAATAATTGTTTTAGCCAGAATGATTAGAGTATGGAATGGATGTAATGGCCAGAAACCTCTTGGGGTTTCAGTTGAAGTCCACAGCCATGGATTCAATGGCCAAGGTAATAGGGGTTTTGCTGAGACTTCTTAGGCCAAGCGTGTCCTCGACGATCTGCATGTGATATCTGTAACACCCCACATTTTTTTACATGTACTAATGCTATGGGAATAAATCATAGTATGGTTTGGTCAACTTAGCATCAATTCTTGAAAGTTCTTGATTCTTGTGTTAGCGGGTGATATGGGCGTGTAATGTTTAAGAGGGTCTTGTCTATATGTGCTTTATGTTAAAATGATGATATTACAATCCTAAAGAAAGTATAAGAATTAAGGTGTTTGTATGAATTAATAATCTAGTAGGTGATTCATCTACTTGCTTAGCTTGAAATTAATAGCAAAACAGAGACGAGGTTCAACGTCACTTTGTCCAAGTTCGATTATGGATAAAATCTGTTTTAAGGGTATAATTTTAGCCCATGTTATAACATCATAAGTTGACCTTATTTTAAGTCTAAGAAGAGTGTAATAAAGGCCCAAGTGTAATACAAATCACTTGACTATTTGGGCCAAAAATGAATTAAGAGAGAAGCTGGAAATTGGTAGCCCATTTCCACTAGAATGTGATACCCATTTTGGCCCAATTTTAGGGAACTAATTGCTGAGTAATATGCCTAAGTGTATGTCAAAGAAATTTCGTCCAAATAGCCTTATAAAAGGGGTCAAAACATTCTGCACTTACACAGAAAAATCAGCTTTACTCTCTAGTTTTCTCTCAACTTTCTCTCAACGTTTCTTGACCTTAAGCAGCAGCCAAAAGAGATTTTAGGGTTCTTGAGGAGGCTCTAAAACTTGAAGATAAAGGTGAATAACTATATTTGTGTATTTGGTATGATTCTTTCATGAAAATCAAGAAGTAGATGATGGTATGTTTTGCTGGAAAGTTCTGGACAGCTTGTGTCCAAAAAATTGCTGCACTCTTTCCTTTTGATTTAATGATATCTAAATGGTTTGTGGAATGTATTATGAAGAGAATCTGATGTTCTTAACATTGTTTGAGTTATAT
>JAOTQR010092220.1:0-32280 GCA_025774065.1 Solanum ossicruentum | reverse complement strand
GAATGAATTTGTTGATGTGTTCCTTGAAGAACTCCCAAGCTTACCTCCTGAACGAGAAATAGATTTTGGTATCGACTCACTTCCAGGCACTCAACCTATTTCTGTCCCTCCGTATAGAATGGCCTCGGCAGAACTGCGTGAATTAAAAGAGCAGTTAAAGGACTTACTGGAGAAGGGTTTTATAAGACCTAGTGTGTCCCCTTGGGGTGCACCAGTGTTATTTGTGCGCAAAAAGCATGGAACCTTGAGAATGTGTATCGATTATCAATAATTGAATAAGGTGACAATTAAGAATAAATATCCCCTCCCCGGGATTGATGATCTATTTGACGAGTTACAGGGTGTCAAATGCTTTTCAAAGATTGATTTGAGATCAGGTTATCACCTAGTAAGGGTAAAGGAGCAGGATATACCCAAAACAGCCTTCAGAACATGCTATGGTCATTTTGAATTTCTTGTTATGTTATTTGGGCTAAGGAATGTACCAACTATTTTTATGGATCTGATGAATAGGGTATTAAGCCATTCTTGGATGCGTTTGTAATAGTGTTTATAGATGTCAGGTGTTACAGGTTCTTCGTGATCAACAGTTGTATGCCATGTTTTCTAAATGTGAATTTTGGCTAAAATCAGTAGCATTCTTAGGTCATGTTGTGTCTGATGAGGGAATAAGGGTTGATTCGCAAAAGATAGAAGCTGTAAAAGATTGGCCAAGACCAACAACAACCACGGAAGTTCGAAGCTTCCTAGGCTTGGCAGGTTATTACAGGAGGTTTTGTTGAAGGGTTTTCTTCTATTTCTGCACCTCTAATTAAGCTGACACATAAGGCAACTAAGTTTAATGGAATGATGCATGTGAAAGGAGCTTCCAGGAGCTGAAAACTAAGCTAACTTTTGCGCCTGTGCTAGTACTTCCTGAAGGCATTGAGAGGTATGCAGTGTATTGCGATGCTTTAGGAATTGGCTTAAGGTGTGTATTGACATAGCATGGTAAGGAAATTGCTTAGGCATCCAGAAAGCTACGACCACATGAGAAAAATTATCCAACACATGATCTTGAGCTAGCAGCAGTTGTATTTGCATTGATTATATGGCGCCACTATTTCTATTGGGTCCATGTTGATGTATATACTGACCATAAGAGCCTGCCGTACATCTTTAAGGAGAAAGACTTAAACTTAAGATAGCAGAGATGGCTAGAGCTAACAAAGGATTATGATGTTGATATACTGTACCATCCAGGAAAAGCAAATGTGGTAGCCGATGCCCTGAGTCGTAAGGCAATCATGAATACTAGCGATCTCGTTGTGATAAGTCAAGAAAGAACCAAGGATCTACGTTAGTTAGCTAATCTGGGAGTTTGTCTCCTTGAAACTCCAAAAGAAGGGGTTATTGTGCATATTATTGTGGAGTCTTCATTAGTAATAGAGGTGAAAGAAAAATAGTTTGAGGATCCTGTTCTACGACATCTTAAGGAAAAGGTAAGTCAGGGTATGGTAAAGGGCTTTAACCTTAGACAAAATGGAGCACTATACTGCCAGAATAGATTATGTGTACCTAATACTAATGGCTTAAGAAATAAGATAATGGAAGAAGCCCATTATTCCCGATATTCCATCCATCCAGGATCAACTAAGATGTACTATGACTTGAAGGGAATATTTTGGTGGGGAGGCATGAAGAAGGACCTTGCAGAATATGTGGCTCAATGTCTAAACTGCCAACAAGTGAAAGTAGAACATCAAAAGCTAGGAGGGTATGCAATGTATTAAACTTCCAACATGGAAGTGGGATATGATTAATATGGATTTTGTTACAGGTTTGCCTCGCTGATCTCACAAGTTTGACTCCATATGGCTAATAGTAGGCAGACTCACAAAGTCAGCACACTTCTTGCCAGTCAGGAGTGATTATACAGTTGAAGAATATGCCAAACTATACCTCAAAGAGATAGTTAAGGTTCATGGAGTTCCAATCTCCATTATTTCTGATCGAGGAGCTCAATTCACTACAAAGTTTTGGAAGCCCTTCCAAAGGAGTCTAGGGACACAAGTGAATTTGAGTACAACTTTCCACCCCCAAATAGATGGTCAAGAAGAATGCACCATTCAGACACTTGAAGATATGTTTTGAGCTTATGCATTAGATTTTAAAGGTAGTTGGGTGGACCATTTGTCACTTATTTAATTTTCCTATAACAACAGCTACCACGCGAGTATCAAGATGGCACCTTATGAAACTTTGTATGGAAGGAAATGTAGATCGCCAATTGGATGGTCTAAAGTAGGTGAAACCATATTACTTGGGCAAAATCTAGTACAACAAGCCATGGAAAAAGTTAAGGTAATACAACAGTGACTAGAAACAGCCCAAAGTTGTCACAAATCATATGTGGATGCCAGGAGAAGCGGATTGGAATTTTTAATAGGTGCTTGGGTATTTTTAAAGGTGTCTCTAATGAAAGGGGTTATTAGATTTGGTAAGAAAGGAAAACTGAGCCCACATTATATAGGACCATATAAGATTATTAAAAGTTTCAAATAGGTTATGTATGAACTAGAGCTACCCAAAGAGCTTTCAATGGTTCATCTAGTTTTTCATGTTTCAATGCTTCAAAAATACATAGGTCACCCATCCCGTATCACTACTATTGAGAATGTATAGGTTACCGAAGATCTCACCTATGAAGAGGTACCTATTGCTATTCTAGATCATCAAGTTAAGAAGCTAAAGAATAAAGAAATAACTTCAGTTAAAGTACTTTGGAGGAACCAGTAAGCGGAAGAAGTAACGTGGGAGGCTGAAGATGTGATGAAATCAAAATATCCTTACTTATTTGAAGCTAAAGAGGAAGTTCAACAAACAGAATTGGGATACTAATAGGTACGTGTTATTGAATACTTAATGTGTTGTCAAAGTTTGTGTAAATAAAGGTTTATACTTGGCTTAGCTATCTAATTATGTAAACCTTCGAGGATGAATGTTCCTAAGAGGGGGAGGATGTAACACCCCACACCTTACATTATTGGCACAATGCAAATGAAACACGACATGGTTGGTCAAATTGACGCTAAATTTTAAAAGTTCTTTAATCTCGCGTTAATGGGCTATATGGGCGTCTAACTCTTAAGAGGGTCGAGTGTATACATGTTTTGTGTCGAATTGAGGATATTATGACCTTAAAATGAAGAATGAGAATTGAGGTGCTTGTAGGAATTATAAGCTAGCAGGTGAGTCAACTACTTGCGTACCTTAAATATGTTAGCTAAACGGAGACGAGGCTCGACGTTGAATTTGTCCAAGTTCGATTTGAATAAAGTCCATGTTAAGGGTGTAACTTTGGCACATGTTATAGCATCATAAATAGGCTACATTTTAATCCTAAGAAGTATAATAAAAAGGGCCCAAATACATCACAATACACTTAACAAATTGGGCCAACCCAAGTGAAGAAGAAAGCTGAAAATAGGCAGCCCAAGTCCATCAAGTTGGTGCTCCAAAAAGGCCTAAGTTTGAGGGCCAAGCTATTGGGTAAGCTACTTAATAATATGTGGTATATGATGGTCAAAATTGCATGGAAAGGTCGGCCAAATATCTCTTTATAAAGAGCTCCAAAACAGCTCGACAATTCACTCTCAACTTGACCTTAAAAAATCAGATTTGCTCTCTAAAGTTCCACTAAAATTTTCTCAACTTTCTGAAGAATCCAAACGAATATTTTAGGGTTATTAAGGAGCATATAAACCTTTAAGACTAAGGGGAGTAATTATATTTTTGTATTTAGTATAGTTTCATCATGATAAAACAAGAAATAGGTGATAGTTACACTTGCTGAAATTGTTGGACAGATTCTGTGCAGAAAGTTGCTGCACCTTTTCCTTTTATTTTGGTGATTTCTCTATAGTTTGTAAGTTGTATGTTATTAACATGGTTTGAGTTATAAGAATCACTCTAACGTAGCTTCCCTGATTTTGGTTTCATTTAACAAGCGCATTTTATCGTGTATCATAAGCATCATATTGATTGGAACTTGTGGACTATTGGATAGAAGGATATTGCCTCACATCCTTCATGACTTCTTGAGTGATGTTATAAGACAGATTTAGATCTATTTATATGTGTAAATTTTTCTGGAATAGTTTGGTTAGAGTTGGAATAGGTTTGGAGTTGTCAATATCGAAATGTAGTGAGGGAAGGTAACGTTATGCTGTCCGTTTTTAGATTGTGTGGAATTGTGATGTGTTATGCTTTATAGTGTGTTGTAAGGATTTTATGGAATTCAGACAGGCTAGTTATGATGTGTATGTGTTAATATATGTTGGAAATTACGATTAGGGGTGGAAAGGTTAAAGGAATACGCTTGGGTTCATAAACACCCGCTTGCTGCCCGTGTGCTGTTTTGTTTTGGGCTGCCAAGATGTTTCTATTGGCTACTAATGCTAGTTTTATCCATTTATATGTTTTAGATAAGTATTTGGCTGAAGGGAATGTTATCTTGAGATAGTAACAAGGTCCGACGATGAAGTATGTAAGGTTACTTGATTTCGTATCACTTGGCATGAAGCATTGATCTCTCCTTGGTACATAAAGGCATTTGCCAACTCCGACAAAACTATAAACCATGTCTCCGCTCTTTTACATCTTCATATGATTCCATATATAGTCACCTTCAAATATGCATAATGTTTAGATGTCAAGTTACATAAGTTCCTTTTTCACTATAAAGTTCATGAGTTGTTTCATTTCATACGCATTTCATTATTTGTGTAATTTATTCTTTTTCATTGTCATGTTATCTTACATGATTATCCACATGTCACATGCTACACATACAGTCCTAAAGTTCCAATATTGTGACCACCAAACAGAATCATCTCAAAGGTAATTGAAGGATACAGTATACAATTTTTTATAGGTGGTAGCCCGAGGGGTAGAGATAGCACCTAGCCAGTGACGATTCTATCAATGGGGGTAGCCTGAGGGGTTGAGTATAACCTAGCTAGGGACGAACCCGATACAGTATCACCACTGCTCAGTTGGTCATTTGTTTTACAACTGTGCACATATTTTAAGTAAAGCTAATGTAGAATAAAGAACATAAAGTACATGATCCCACAGTATAACTAATGGTGGTCTCTTATGTTACACCGTTGTACAGTTTCATTTGAGTTGTTACTTAATATACAATATATATTACCTTACATACTCAGTACATTATCTCGTACTGATGTCCCTTACGGGGGACCTACATTTCATGCTGCAGGTACAGGTGTTAGTAGATCTTCATAGTAGGGATACAGGATATTCAGTTGTTGTCACCAAGCTCCAGGTTGCTTCTTGGCTGTGTACATGTCTGGAGCTTAGATGTTTTTATTGTATAGTTTGTTGAGGCGGGGCCTGTCCCGACCCTTATCATATATTTTTCTTTATTTAGAGGCTTTGTAGACTATGTAAAGCAAACTGAAGTCATGTCTTGTACTATAGACACTGGGGCCCCAACGGCCTAGTCATATGCATTTCCTTTTGACTTGTTATCACTACTTATATTCTTCAAGGCATGTCAAAGGTAGAAACCCCTTATAGTATGTATAGGATACACATAGACACAGGTTGGTTCTCCCGAGCCTTATCGACAACAGGTGCCAGTCCGCCCTGACGGGACTTTGGGGTGTGACACTAGGTGCCCCCTCTTACATCTTTACTACAACCCGTAGGTGCTTGTTGACTCCTACCTAATAGAGGGACTGATGATGATGATGCAATAACTAACCTAGTAGATTATGCTATATCACCCAAACACCCTCTCGGGCAATCTCTTATCATATGCTCTGGCACACCACACCAATAACAAGCGTCTATCACAACACCACATATACCTAAATGACTTCTTCCACACTGTTTACAAGGTTTCCTAGGAGTCATTTACTGGTCTGCCAAATATCCTGCTATTTGTGCACTTTTTCCCTCACCTCGTTTACTAAACTAATTGCTCCTAGACCCCTAAAGTAATGGTGGAGCACTGGATGCAAAGTAGAAGGATGATGGCCTAGGGAATCTATTAGAAAATCGAGGCCTAAGCTCACCTTGGGATGGTGTAAACTATCCTGTAAACTTGGCCCTCTTGGACTGCACCCTTTCTAACTCTTGTGTCCTTATCCTTTACCTCTGATTCTTCAATTTCTATGCAAAAGCATGCATTCTTGCTATATCCATTTCTTTGTTCAAGGAAGCAATTACATTCTGACCAGCTACATATCTGATCTATCCATATATCGATGAACTCTATCTATCATAGTAGCAACTATATTAGGAGCATACATGGACAGGGAATTAAATTGAAGGCAATACTCACTTATACTCATATTCCCTTGGTAGAAGTTCAAGAACTGATCTGTACAGGCCTCTCGGGTCTCTAATGGCATGTAATGGTCAGGAAATGCCTCTTTGAACTCCTTCCAGGCAGTTGGAGGTGCATTTATACCCTTAGATTGCTTCCAAGCTTCATACCACAATATAGCCACACCCTTCAACCTATATGTCACTTACTCGACAACTTCTGTACCACTCAAATGCATGAAATCTAAAGTGCATTGAATTTGATCAATAATGTCTTATGGATCTTCATTAGGATCTGACCCAAAAAAGGATGAAGGGTCAAAATTAAGGAAGTCACGTATCCTCATGCTAGCTACCCTATTCATACCACCTACACCTATAACTGGACCTTCATGTCATTGACCTTAGCCAGCAATTATACGAGTCAATAGTTGGACTACATTTCTCAGATCTTCCATGGCAGCATCGATAGGTAGTTCTGGGGGAATTTCACTACTTACTGGTTCATTAGGAACTGGAGGAGTTGGAGATGTCTGTGACAGAGACCTATCTTGAGCCTCATTTCATTGTCTCACTTGACTGGGTATATCAACCACCACTTCTACTCCCTTCTCTTTATCTTTGTTTTTCTTGGTTCTGGCATACTTGCTGTACAAACTAATTTAGGAGTTAGACATAATCCACCTATTACACTTGGCTCTATGGCACGACCTAAAGAATGAAAAGAAAGTAACAACTCCTAAATGTCACATAGCCCCCTACTTATAAATGTGGTGCACAACACATCAATAAACAAGACTCTACAAAGACACGACTTTGTAGACTCCTTAGGATGACCCGCTCTGATACCGCTTCTGTCACACCCAAAGACCCGTTAAGGTGGACTGGCACCCGTTGCCGATAAGGCTCGGGAGAACCAACCTGTATCCATGCACTTTCTATATATTATATAAGGGATTTCTTCATTCAACATGCCTTTAAAAAGGTAAACTGTAATAACAAGCCAAAAGGAAATGCATATGGCTAGGCCGTTGGGGATACGTTGTCTAAAGTAGGAGACATGACCACACTTTAATTTACATAATCTACAAAGCCACTCGATAAGGAAAAGTATCTGATGAATGTCGGGACAGGCCTAGCTTCATCTAATTATACAATACAAAAATATAATCTCTAGACACACAAAGCTCCGAACCATCCTGGAGCTCGATAACAGCAGCTGGATATTTTCTACTCTTACTAGGGAGATCTACTAGCACCTGTACCTACAACATGAAATGTTGTTCCCCTGTAAGGGACATCAGTAGAAGAAAATGTACAGAATTTATAAGGCAGGAAATACTGTATATGAAGTAATAACTCAAATGAAACTATGCACTGGTGTAGGATAAGAGACCACCTGTAGTTATACTATGGGATCATGTACTTTATGCTCTTTTTATTACTTTACCTTTAATGTATAATCTGCGCACAACATGTAATACAAATCACCAGCTGATCAGTGGTAAATCTTTATCGGGATTGGCCCTGGCCAGGCATTTCCTTTTACCCTTTGGGCTACCCCCCGTGATAGGATGACCCTAGCTAGGTGTTCTTCCACCCTTTGGGTTACCACCCATCAATAGCTAATATACTTTATTTTTTCAATTACTTTTGAGATGATTCTTTTGGTGGTCGTAATATTTTAGGTGTAGCACTGCAGATACAACATATAACATGTAAATAATAACAAAAGACAACACCACAATGAAAGGAGTAGGTTACACGAATAATGAAATGTATAGGAGGTAGAACAACACATGAACTTTATTTAGTAGAATGAACTCGTGTATCTTCGTATCCAAGTATGTATGCAGATTTGAAGGTGACTATGTATGGAAGCATATGAACATGTGAAAGAGTTGAGACATGGTTAATAGTTGTGTCGGAGTTGGTAAGTTCCTTTATGTGCCAAGGAGGGGTTTATGTTTCATGCCAAATAATACAAAATTCAAGTAGCCTTATATAACTCGTTGTACGACCTCGCTATTACCTCAAGATAACCTTCCTTTCCTCCAAATATTTACGTACAACATATCAGGTGATAAAACTAGCATTAGTAGCCAATAGATACATCTTGGAAGCCCAATCTCATAAAAAAAAAAAAAACAACATACGGGCAACAAGCAGATAATTATAAACCCGAGCGTATTCTTTCAACCTTTCCATTCCTAATCATATTTTATAATACACATTCTCATATAAATATAATGTGTAGCATGTTTTAGTGCCATAAGAGTCTTACAATAGCCCATAAGGCACAACACATTACAATTCTACACAACATACAAATGGGCGGCATAACGTTATATCCCTTCGCTACATTTTGATGTCGACAATTCCAAATCTATTCCAACTTTAACCATGTCCCCACTATATATACACATAAAACTAGTCCTATGATAGTTTAAAAATAGTCCTCAAAATAGATGGAGGACATGAGACTATAGTCCTAAATCAACCAGCCCAAGATTTCATATTACGAGCACAATCATGATATGACACAAGAACTCACTTTTGCAGACTGTAAATATGGTACAACAACCATTATACATCATTATACAACCAATAATCATTAAGAGCACCAGCCTCCCTTCATAATCAATCCAATTAAAAAGAGAAAAGCTTCCAAATAGACATACAACAACTTTTGGAACACATGTTGTCCAACAATTTCAACAAAGGTATAAATAGCTTAGCCTCTTGTTTTTACATAGAAAACCATACTAAACACATAAGTATTATTATGTACCTTTACCCTCAAGGTGTAGGGATTCTCCAAGAACCCTATAAGTCTCTTGTGGCTGCTTGTAAAGTCAAGAATGAGTTAAGAGAGAACTTTCAAAACAATCTGATGTTTTTTTTAAGTTAAAATGGCTTATGGGAGTTGTTTTAAACCTTTTTTAAAGGGGGACTTTGGCAGACCTACGAAGGCATTTTTATCCTTACTTTACTAAGCTGTTGATGCAGCTTCTTGCCCCTTTCATTTGGGCCTTATTGGGTTCAAATTGGTTGGGCCTTGGCTGCCCACTTTTCCCTTTTCTTCTTACTTTGTTTTGGTCCGATTCACCAAGTGTGTTTTTTTGTACTTGGATCCTTTCTCTGTTACTATTAGGCTGAAAATATAGTCCATTTATGATGCTAAAACATGGGCTAAGTTACACCCTTAAAACGAATATTATTCATAATCGAATTTGGACAAATTCAACGTCAGACCTCGTCTCTGTTTAGTTAGCAAGTTTAATCTAAGCAAGTAGTTGACTCACCTGCTAGCTTACTAAGTCCTACAAGCATCTCACTTCTCTCACTTTATTTAAAGTTGTGATCTCCTCAATTTGACTTAAAACTTATTTATATTTGGCCTTCTTCAGCGTTCGACATACATATCACCCTCTAATTTGAGATTAAAGCACTTTTAAAAATTGGCGCTAATTTGGAAAGCTATATCATGTTTCACTTGCATAGTACTAGTATTATAAGATGTGGTATGTCACACAATTCAAAGTAATAGGGCAAGTTATGAATCAGTATACAATGCGAGAACACAACAAAATTAGCTCACATATACATGCTATTGCAAACATAGACAATAAAGACTCACAAATCATGGTTCAAGCATCAACTTGCCTTCACTTAATTAGAACAAACATTACCATGTCATTCTAACATACATGATGGCAAATTAACTACTAATCAATAAAAATTTTCAAGGGTACCAATTTTTCCAATTATTATTCATAAACCATAAAAATAATGTACATGCAAAACTTTTAACTACTATATATTACAAATATTATCGACAACATTTGAAACATGTAGGTTCAACATAAAATAAAATATCCACGAGGCAAAAGAACAAAGGTAGGAAAACCTCGGGATCAAAAAATTGGGATAACTATGGACTAAAGGATACTCAAACTTCACCCTAGTCCATAGCTACCCATACCTCACTAAATAAAACACACTTAGCCCTCAAATGTACAAGACAAAATAAAAGAACAGGGGGACAAGAATCAAACATCAAATGGTGACTAGGCACCATCTCTGGTTTTCCCTGAGCATCTCTTAAATGACCCCAAAAAATTCTCAAAAATGTGTCTCAAAATGCCCAAAATTTTAAATTCTATATATCTCAAAATCCATGTGTGATATCAATAATCTGACTTCATATTCTTATTCATGGGATCAAAATTAGGGGGAAAGAGTTTAACCCCAATTTTAGAGCAGTCGAATCACAATTTCAAATCTCCAAAATTTCAATTTCCAGAATCGGTTCGTGATGGTGTCTTGACGTGCAGCTGTCGCAAACATCTGTAAACACAGTCTTTGTGATAGGTCCATGACGCGGACCTTTGTAGTTTCTGCTCAGTTATTTTTCTGTGCAGTCCAAGACTTTTGGGTCTTGGGCCTAAGTGTTCCGAAACGTGTATTTACCTATATTTAGCACTATTTTACCCTCATATCACCCATGACATTTCCCAATACTCACTCAAACCCTTAGTATTATAATTCTCTTAAATACCTCAAAGACTCATCCGGATTTCAAGGTTCTCCTTCAAGCTTCAAGTCTCCATCTCCAATCTTCACCAAGGTCATCTCTAAAGCTAAGGTATATAGGTTTTAGCCATTGTGTTTTTCCACCCATGGTGCCCTAATCTCCTTTTTACTTAAATTGCATGATTTAAAGTTAATTTACAAATGGGTTTACTAGTATGAACATGTCTATGAATTATGTTAAAGCTATGTAAAATTGTGACTATTTTGCTATGTTTTGAGCCATGAATCTTGGATCTATTGTAAGATTTGATAAGGGTTCTTGATGTATACCGCTTGAGGGTGTTGCAAGATGATGATTAATAGTTTACAATGGATTTTCTTGCATGATTTCATTTATATATTTCATGGTTTTATACTACCATTTCACACCCGCCAAATGTTTGATAAATGTCCAGTTATGGTTTCTTGAGGAATTGAAGGTCCAAAGCATGAGATGTGATATGATTGACTATATAATAATGAAAAGATCTTATATGTATGATATACTCTACATAGGGTTTTGCATTAGATCATGCCCCATCCAGGGGGACTAAGACCCCAGATAGCATTGTCAGGGGTTGTTACCTTGATAGCCAATCAAAGGGCTAGTGCCCTGATAACTGAGGTGGAGGTTTGTACTCATCAACTAGGGTAGGGATTTGTACTCATCAACCAAGGTGGGGATTTGTACTCATCAACCATGTAAGGGGTTTGTATTTCGCCACTAGGGTGATAAGGTGAAATTATCATCAACCATGTTTGGTGTTTGTAGCACACCACCGGGGTGATGGGGTGAAACCATCATCAACCAACCAATGGTTTTGTTCTTTGGAAATCTAGCTTTGTCTCTTCTACACATATGGTATCCTAAATGTGCATGAGTTACTTAAGCATGTTTTACTTAGCCATTGATCATACATGTCATATTGTTATATCATACCTATTGCCTATTGTTATCCATTTTGATTATGATGTCTATCTCTTATTGCATTGCATCATACATACTTAGTACATTCAAATGTACTAACACATATTCTTTCCTACATGACATCACCATGTAGGGATCGAAGCCTAAGTTGGTCATCCTTCTCCATGTTGCTCTTATTATGTATTGATTCATTCTTCTTTATGTTCTATTTTGACTATGCGGGTAAGCCTGGTTTCTTATCTTAGCCCCCGCTAAGTTCTAAGTCTAGAGGTATTATTTGACAAGTTCTGTAGTATGCTTGAGCTTTGACTCGTTTATATTATTCAAGTGTTTAACTATTTTCCTAAGTCCAAATTCCCCTTGTTTATGTTTCTTGAATTGTTTTACATTGCTTCACCAACCAAGGATGTGTAATAATATGCTAAGCGACTTGTTTGCAGTTCCTTTGGGTTCTTTATTCGTCTGTTAAGTCTATGCCATAGGCTTGGGTCATGACAAATATGTTATCAGAGAACTAGGTTGATAGATCCTCATAGTTCAACACACTGTATCGATTAGAGTCTTATTCACAGTTGTGTCGTGCACCACAATTTTGAGTAAGAGGCTATGAGATGTTCTAGGAAATATTTCACTTCTTCATGATCCATGTTGTGCGATAGTGTTAGGTCCCCTAGGGCTTATTGCTAACCCCTAACAGTTACATTTCAGGATATGTCTCAAGCTGCTTAAGATGGCGTTATGTCAAATGAGGAGGTACATAATGCTCTATGGAAATGACCAAAGCATTGACAACATTGACAACTCAACTCAATCAACAAGTGGGTATGCCTGAGACTTCTAGTGGTGAGCATGGAGGTAGTGAGGCCAAGAGGGGCCATAATGGTGGTAAGATCCAAAGTTCCAATGGGAGAGATAGAGGTGGTGTGGTGCCTTATGCTAGGTGCCCAAGATGTTGTAGAGGCCATGATGGGCCATGCTTGAAAGGTACTAATGCTTGTTATGGTTGTGGGGAGATGGGTCATATGATAAAGGAATGTCCTCACAAGAGTAAAAGGGGTGAAAGGGGTGACAATGGGGTGATTCATCCTAGATACTCAAAATGTGAGAGGAGACATGATAGAGGATGTTTGAGGAATAGGGGTGCATGCTATGGTTATAGGGAGGTGGACCATAAGATTGTTGATTGTCCATTTGTTCAAAGGAAAAGAAAGGGTGGTCGACCTTTAGATCGAGGTGGTCATCTTGATCAAGAAGCTCAATGAGGGGATAATGTGCTCGATGTTGCTACTGGTATATTGGAATTTTCTTTTTCCTTAAATGTGCATACAATTGATGGCCCTGAGTGCTACTGTTACTTCTCTATTCTTTTTGATTACTAGTGGGGGTTATGCCCAAGTTTTTGTGTGGACCTTTGGTTTCTATCCTTTGTTGAGTATACTGTTGCTAGAAGATTCATAGGCATTGATCCAGGTTTGTACTGGATTAGGTCTTGCTGTATGGCTTGTTTGATTTGGCCTGATAGATTTAGATGCCATTATAGGATTGGGATGGTTGCATGGATGATGGACCTTCAGGGGTTGTAGGACCTATAGAGTTAGATGTCGAATCCCTAATGAGCCCATTTTTGAGTGGCAGGTTGTCGAATAGTAGTAAGGGAGGAAGGTCCATTTTATGTCTGAAGGTACAATTGGTCTCTAAGGGTGTTGTATTTTATCACCATGTGAGAATTGGAGGTGTTAATCCTAATTTGTTTTATAATTAGAATTGTTGGTGGTCGTAGATGAGACCTTGAATATCCCTTTTCGATAAATTGGATTTAGGGTAGTGTCTTTTGGTTCGACTAGTACACCAGTTATGCTTATGAGTCTGGTGAATAAGATCTTTTAGCCCCTACAATAAGCTTATGGTGGTTTTAGTGATGATATGATGGTTTGTGTTCCCTAATGAGTTAGTGCATGTGAGTCTTTTGAGGTAGTACTACAAAGTTTAAGGAAGAAGGTTGGATGCTAAATGGGCGGGATGGGGATTTTGGTTGTAAGAGGTTCCTTCCTAGGTCGTGTGATACTAAGTGATAGTATTAAGGCAAACCCTAGTAAGATGAAGGTGACAAGAGATTAGCCTGCACCTTGAATTCCTTAGGTGTTAGGAGTCTCTTGGGTTTGGCAGTCTATTATCTGACCTTGTGAGTAGGTTCTCTTCTATCACTCCTCCTATGACTTAGTTGACCCAAGTATGGCAATGTTGTGACAGATGTTTTGGGTAAGGTAAGTTTATAGGTCGGGGAGGTGCTATCCCTTGTGTTATTCCTTTCTCCTAGTAGGATCCATGTGTGTGTCCCTGATAGTTGTGTTAGTCTATAGTGGTTAGAAGGGTTCTATACGGGTTGCCCTCTTTTCTTATTGCATTGAAGTCTTGTGTTGTGATGTTGGTTGAACTTAGCTTGATGTGTTGGAGGTCTTGAGGTGGTTTGTCTATTTGCATAGCATGCTTTCGATGAGTGTAGGACCTGTAAAGTTGTAATATGATAGGTAGGGACGGTCAATCTATTTTTTCAACTACAATGCGTTAGTCACTTCTCTAAGGTTGATTTGAGGTTTGGGTTTTGTTCCCAAGTATGGATGAGGGTAGGTGATATCCTCAAGTATCCTCTTGTATTAGGAAGGAGCATTTCAAATAGTGGTGGAGTTGTTGGTTGACTTATGCATCTGTTTTGTTTATGTATCTCATGAATAGGGTCTTAAAACGCTACTGTGGCATGTTTGTGGTGGCCTCTACTGGTGGAGCATTGATCTAGTTAGAGCTTGTGAACTATTTGAGGGTAGTGTTGCAAGTCTTGGGAGATGAGAGGTTGTTTGCTAATTATGATAGTTGTGAGTTGAGGATCTCAAGAAGGTGGTTAGAACTCCTTAAGGATTATGAAATGAGTGTGCATTATATTATCCCCATTGAGACTAACGTTGTGGTTTAAGCTCTAAGTGGGGTGCATATGGGTACACTAGCATATGTGGATGATGGTGACAAGGAGATGACTAGAGAGGTCCATCAGTTGGCTAGGTTGGGGGTTAGGTTGGAAGAAGTTGAGCATGGCTGTGTAGTATTCTTGATGTTTCCAAATCTTCTTTGGTTAAAGGGGGCCTAGTTTAAGCAAGGCATTGATTTCCATTTTATTAGAGTTAGATGTTTTGGGTGAGAGAGTGATGGAGTGGAGGATGTCTTCCAAGGGGGAGATGGTGGTTATAGTACAAAGTGGGCTATGTGTGTTTAATGTTGACTATTGAGTTGAGGATTTTGAGTCCTTATAGAGTATAGAGGGAGCTTGGTAAGGTAGCATAAGTTGTGGATTTCCTATGGATGTAGATATGGTTAGTCTGGTTCTTCATGCTTCTAGGTGGATAGAATGCATTGGTGACTCTAGTTCTTTAGCACTCTTTGAAATTATGGGTGATATGGAGGACAAGTTGGCTTAGGGAAGGTCTTGGTGGACGTGTTGGATGGAAGATTAAAGAAGTTGATTGATGAGGATGTGGTGTTCCTGAAGGCCCTCTTGAAACAATCATCAAGTCAAAGATGTCTACAAGAAAGTGAAAGCGGTCTTATTGGAGCGATATTCGTACCTTATTCTCTCTAATCAAGCCTAAGAAAATGACTAAGTTCTTCATGTGATTCCAAGTCTTATGTTTCATCCCCTATCTCATTCATATGCATTTATGTTTAAGTTGACAAATTTATGATGATTTTACACTTATGTTGAGGTTTTGAAACTGGTGTTTAAATGTAATGTGTCATTCTTGTTTGGGTTGATTTGTTCATGATTCTTCTAGTCTTGTATGTCTATGTTACATTTGAGGACAAATGTTCCCAAGGGGAAGATATTGAAATGACCCCAAAAATTAGCCGAAAATATGCCTCAGAATGCTTAGAATTTAAATTCAATATATCTCAAAATTCGTGCACAATATCAATTATCTGACTTCATATTCTAGTTCAGAGGTCAAAATTAGGGAAAAAAGGTTTTAACCCTGATTTTAGAGCAATTGAATCATAACTTCGAATTTCCAAAATTTTAATTTCTGGAGTCGGTCTGCGACGGTGTTGCGACGCGCAACTGTCATTGACATGTGTAAACTTGGTCTCCATGAATGGTCCATGATGTGGAACTGTGTAGTTTCTGCTTAGTTATTTTTTTGTGTTGTCCAAGACTATTGGGTCTAGGGCATAAGTGTTCCATAACATGTTTTTACCTACGCATAGCATTATTTCTCCCTCATATCACCCTAGATATTTCTCAATACTCACTCAAACCCTTAGTCTTATAATTCTCTTAAGATTCGAGTCTCAAAGCCTCATCCAGATTTCAAGGTTCTCCTTCAAGCTTCAAGTCTCCATCTCCAATCTTCACCAAGCTGATCTCTAAGGCTAAGGTATATAGGTTTTAGCCATTGGGTTCTTCCACCCATTGTGCCCTAACTCCTTTTTACTTAATTTGCATGATTTAAAGTTGATTTTACAAATAGGTTTACTAGTATGAACTATGTTAAAGCTATCTAAAGTTATGACTATTTTTCTATATTTTGAGCTATAAATCTTGAATCTATTGTAAGATTTGATTAGGGGTTTTGATGTATATTACTTGAGGGTGTTGCAAGGTGCTGATTGATGGTTTTACAATGGATTTTCTTGCATGATTTCATCTCTATATTTCATGGATTTATGCTACCATTTCACACCCGCCAAGTGTCTGATAAAATGTCCTGTTATGGTTTCTTGAGGAATTGAAGGTCAAAGCATGAGATATGATATGATTAACTATATGATGATGAAATGCACTTATGTATATGATATACTCTATAAAATGTATTGCATGAGACCATGCTCGATCTGGAGGGACTAAGAGCCCGGATAACCTTATCGGGGGTTAGTACCTTGATAGCCAATCAAGGAGATAGTGCATTGATAAGCGAGGTAGGGGTTTGTACTCATCCACCGAGGTGGGGGTTTGTACTCCTCAATGAATGTGGGGATTTGTACTCATCAACCATGTGAAGGGTTCATAATTCTCCACCAGGGTAATAAGGTGAAATTATCATCAACCATGTGAGGGGTTTGTACCACACCATAGGGGTTGAAAACATTATCAACCAACCAAGGGGTTTGTACTTTGGAAATCTAGCTTGGTCTCTTCTACATATATGATATCCTATATAAGCATGAGTTACTTAAGCATGTTTTACTTAACCATTGACCATACATGCAATATTGTTATATTATACCGATTGCCTATTATTATGTATTTTGATTATGATGCCTTTCTCTTGTTGCATTGCATCCTACATGCTTAGTACATTCAAACATACTAATACATATTCTTGCTTACATGATATCACCATATAGGGATTGAATCCCTAGTTGATTATCCTCCTCCAAGTGGCTAGTTCAGTAGTACTCAAGCTAGTTGGTCAGTCCTCTACTTCGGGGACCTTAGTCTATGTTGTAATTATTAGTATTGAGACATTTTTCTTTATGTTCTATTTTGACTATGAGGGTGAGCCCAGTTGCTTGACTTTGCCCCTGCTAAGTTCTATGTCTAGAGGTGTTGTTGGACAAGTTATGTATTATGCTTGAGCTTTGACTTGTGTATATTATCCAAGTGGTTAACTCTTTCCCTTAGTTCCAATTCCCCTTGTTTATGTTTATTGCATTGTTTCACATTTCTTTCGCGACCAAGGATGTGTAACAATATATTAAGAGGCTTGTTTGGGGTTCCTTGGGGTTCACATTCGCCGATCATGTCTAGGCCCTAGGCTTGGGTCGTGACAATCTACCTCCTACGGGGTTGTCTGTGCTGCAGCTGTGCTGGATGAGCCAACGCCCTATAATCGCTAAAGCTCCTAGGCTCTCCTTAGCTCCTCTTCTTTTCTTGATGTCCGCAAGACGAACCCAACACCGATATTCAAATGCATACCTAATAATTTTAGGGACTTGATCCATAAGCACATTTACAATTCATCAGCCCAACAAATTCATCAATATTGCCCTAATCACAACCTTGTCGTGCTACCAGCATTTTGAAAATCAATAAATAACTACTGCGTAATCTTATGCAATTAATCAACAATACATAGCGTATCATGACCATCAAATCCAAACTAGAAGGGAAAATCCCTCGACTAGGTTAAACTCAGAGAATTCTATTCAATAACAACCCTAATTCCTTCTCAATATCACCATACTCATAATCCAAGAGATGTACTGTTGGAGATTATGATGAAGGATGAGCAAAATGAGAAGAAATAAGGTAAAACCCTAGCCGCCTGTGATACTCGCCAGAAAAGATATAGGGGTTACTGGAATAGTGGTTGAATAATGTTGGGGGGAAAGGATTAGGGATAATTTCGATGATTAGGGTTAAAGAATTTGGGGTCAATATGATTTTTCACCCCTTATAAAGGTATCGAGTAAAATTTAACATTCTAACTATGCCGAGTCTACGAAACCCCGACTGTGTGTCATAGCTCTGACTGCGACCCTTGGTGTCGTAGGAAGCTCAACACTTAAAAAATTTTAAAATCATCACGGACACTACGAACCCCATTTATGACTCATAGCTTGGACTACGAGTCATAAAGTTAGCTCGTAGTATGAGTGCCAACTTCAAGTAACCTTTGTTATCCTCTACGAGGCATGACTATGGTTGTAGGGTGCACTACGTCTCATAGGCCTAGTTGTAGAGACTGTTTCCATTGTCATTTTCAATAATTTTTTCCATTTTGTTCATAACCTGCACACTTTTTCTCAAAGTGCACTATGATACCAACATAAAACCAATTCAATGTCTAAAAACAAAAACTAACACCCAATCAAAATGCTACCTAAAAATCTTCAAATTACCAAAAAAGTCAAAAACAAACAAAAACATTAAAACCTGTTGGTTTGCCTCCCAAGTAAGCTTAGTTAATATCGCGGCACAACTTAGTCATCATGAGTCATCAAAATTCCTCAACAACCCACACTTCACTTTTGAGTTCATCAGGGTGCTTCATAGACCGGTGAATCTTGAAAACCACTGTTGCATCAGTTACCCTAAACATGAGTTGACCCAAATCCATATCCACTAGAGCTCTCCTTGTGGGCAAAAATGGTTTTCCAAGAATCATAGGAACCTCAAAATCAACCTCACAATCAAGAATCACAAAATCCGCCAGGAATATGAACTTATCCACTTTGACTAGCACATCATAGAGTATTCCCTCCTACTTCTTGATTGTCCTATCCGCTATTTATAAACTTATTCATGTCAGAGTAGGTGAACCTAAACCAAACGTTTTAAACATGGCAAGAGGTATCCAATTTATATTGCTCCCAAGTCACACAATGCTCTTGCAAACTCAACATCACTGATGGTACATGGGATGGTAAATGCACCGGGATCCTTCCTCACAGTGCACTTTTTCGTCACCAAATCCTTCATATATTTTGCATACACGGGCATCTTCTCCAATGCTTTACTTATGGGGATGTTGATGTATAATTGTTTCAACATGGATAGGAAGTGTTTGAACTTACGATCCTCCTCCTTTTGCTTGAGATAGCCTTGGGACAGCCTTGTTCTTATCTTGCTCCTTCACCACTTCATCTCTCACACCATTGTTAGTCAAACCTTCTTCCTCAACCTCAACTTTATCATCAACACTCTTTTCACAATCCTCATTTACAACCACCTGCATTGGAGGATCAATGATGCTCTTTCCAATCCTCTTCATAACAACCATGCAATACCCCTCATTATTAAAGTTTTGGACTGTATTACTTGGCAAGGTACCTTTTTGTTGTTGATTCAATTAGGAGGACATTTGACCACATTATTGTTCGAGTTGCTTGATGGATACCAAATGAGACTCTATCTTTTGGTTGATACTTGAAATATCATATTTTTTTCCTCTAAAAGTGTCACCTTGGTTCTCCGCTATATTCAACAAATTGTCAAACACCTCCGTAATCCTTCAATTGCTAGAATCGACCTCACAATTATGAGGAGGAACATAAAAACCATTTCCATACCTATCTATTGGTCCCTACTAAGATTCTTGCACCTTATCCCTCTCAAAATAACTACCATGGTTATCTCTCTATGCACCCTCTCGGTTGTAGTTCTGATCTTGATTTTCGAAACCTTGACGCCAATAGTTCAGATTAGAACCTTGGGCGTTGTTTCGAAAACCCACCATTTGATCTCTAACAATGCAAACATCTTCATCATAATATGACTCACCATACATGGGCCCTCTTGGAGGTTAGTGGACTACCACATGAACACTTTCTTGAGTTCATTTCACCACCAAATCCACCTCGTTCAAAGTTGAGCAAGTTGTTGCATGATCTCATTGATTTTTGCTTGCTCCGAACTAACACTCATTATACATGAGCTCCTTGTAGTAGCTTTCTCCTTTTTGCCCCATACTCTATTGGTCTTAACTACTTGCTTCATCCTTTCCGCTATCTTTATGAATAGTTGTTCTAAAAATCTGCCTCCCATGATGTTATTGGCAAACGCTTGACTATTCTCACCAAGAGCCCAATAGAAAATCTCCACTAAGGCATCATCTATGATCTTATAGTCTAGAGCTATTCTCAAACATTTGGTGAGCCTCTCCCACATTATTCTAATAGAATCATCCGTCAATTGCTCAAGTTACTGATTTGATCCTTAAGCTTAAGGTTTTTAGAGCTTAGGAAGTATCTCTCTAAGAAGGCTCTTTGCAATTCTGTCCAATTAGTGATTGAGCTTTGTGGGAGTTCTGACAACCATATTGCTTGCATTTCGGGTAACTGATAGTGGGAACACACGTAACCTAACAACATCTATAGAAAGATTATATATACCCATCACACTTTTACACAAAAGAAACATTGTGAAGATGACTATGAGGATCCTCAGTAGGTAACCCTGCAAACAAACCACAGTTCTGAAGCATTTGGAGTAATCCACTTAACAATGTAAACTTAGTCTCTGCCTATAGTGGTGGCAATAGTACGACACTTGTGACGTCCATGGTCATAGGATTCAACTAATATTGATTCCAACCATATGCGTTCTCATTAAAATCCCTATGTTGTCGCCTATTATCTCTTGGTGGTGGATTTTCCTCTCTACCAACATCATCATCATTTTGATGCACGTTTACTTGGGCCATTCTCCTTGCAACACGTTGGATGTCAAGATTAATTGTAGCTAAGGGTCCACTTTGGCTCCTTGTATTAGGCATACACCTAGTATACCCTACAAAAGGAACTAAACAACAAAAGTAAAATACAAGAGAACTAAGAAATCAAGACTTGAATTAACTACTAGTGAAATTAAGTCAAAGCCTCACCATATTCCCCTACAACAGCGCCATTAATTTTGATCATGCTCAAACCGTACCTCTCACTTTAAGGATAACACGATTGTTGTCATATATAAAACCTAACTATAGGTTAGGGTTGAATCCCAAAGGAATACGGGGTTTTTCCACATTGATTCTCCAATAATCAATTCAAGGATCAAACAACTCTATTCTCAAGGGGGGGAGGGTTACAATGGTTGATAGTAAAATAAAACTATACTAATAAAATGTAGAAACAATCAAATTAGAGAGCAACTTGGAAAATTTTGTTCCTCATGATTCACTAACTCAAACACCCTAGATAACGTAACATAAATTAGGACATTACATGCAGGATTGTAACTTAAGTCCTTCCATCCTTTAGGCAAAGGCGAAGGTCTAAGTTCCCAATGTCGCTCTGTCGACTACCATAGTGTTCCAAACTAACTGTTACCTATTGTCCCAGTTAACCTCGCATTGAAGGGGTTTGGTTGATTAGATGAGAACACATCAATCAAATTTTGTAACCCATTTCCTTTTTGTATTTATCAATACCTTGATCGGGATCATATCACTATGCGAGGTTTAATATTGGCCACCATTGAACAACAAGCAAAATGAAGGAAAATCGATAATACATGCAAATAACCAACTCAAAAAGAGCAAATAATCTGGGTTATTAAGCTAGCTACTCATGTTTCTAACAACCGAGAGTTGTGGGTTTAGCCACTCATGGCTTGGGCACACAAATCAACAAAGAAATTGGAAGACATGGACGATTTTTTACCCAAGCAAATTGAAGAAGAATGAAACCTTCTTTGAAATTAGAATAACAAGCTTGAATGATGAAATTAATCCACAAGTGAATCTAAATCCCCTAATTTGTGTCTCAAAGTAAAACCCTAAAAATTATCTCTTAAACCCTCTCCACAAAGTACTATAATATGAACAATATTCCAAAGAAGAATGAAAAGCTCTCCAAAAACTGCTCCTAAAACCCTAATTGATACTATTTACAAAAAGGTCCTTAAAGTAAGTAGAAAGTTTGATCGGCATCTGCTATGGCTTGTAGTTACAACTCATACGGTGACCTACAAGCCATAATCGGGCTTTTGAGGTTGCACTTGGAATTTCAGACACCATCGCTGTAATCCACCTCTACGAGTCGCAGTCTGGTCTACAACTTGTAGTTCCTTCTTATAATCAACTCTTGCATTTCTTGGTCTAATTTTAACAAAAATTTTTAATTCCTATGAGGCCTCCTTCTAAAAGTCGTAGAGAGGACTACGACTCGTACCATAAGCTCATATGATTGAACTTTAATTTCTCATATTTTATTTTTGAACATTGTTAATTGCTACGAACAACCCATACGACTCGTAGCATGAGCTACAACTCATAGTGGGGTGCATAGTTCATAAAAAAATTAATAAAATCTGCACCTTTTCCCAAAATCAAGCCATCCTGTACTTTCTGCAAAACAAAACACAAAAACATATAAAATTCATTAAAAGTCTCATTAAGAACACATAAAATCACATGCTTTAGGCATCAAATATGTTGTATTTTGGCAGCACATCATGGACCAATGAATCTTTAGAGGGTTCATCCTTGTGAAGTCCCTCACTCTTGAGGCCGGAGTAAGAGCATGAGGAGCTTAGGCTCTTTGGTTCAATTAGTTGGTCATAGCATGGGACAACATAGTGATGGCATTTCGAAACTCATCTTGGGCTACCCCTCCATTATAAGGATCCTAAGGAGCGGGATAGGCCCAGTTGCTCCTCGGGTTTACAGGCCCTCCTTTGGCTTCCTCATGATCTACAAGAGCAAAAAAGCATTTCTTAAGGGGGATAGCCTTATCTTTACATCTAAAGTATGACATAGATCATGAAGAAATGAAACATTCCCTAAAACATCTCATAGCCTCCTATTCATAGTTGTGACGTGCTTCACAACCTTGAATAAGACTCTAATTGATACGGTGTGTTAGATTTTTTAGGACCATTATCAAACTAGTGCTCTGATACCAAGCTTTACATGACCCAAGTCTAGGGCCTAGAAGTGACACAGCAAATGAGAAGTCCGGAGACCACCCAAACAAGCCTCTTAGAATATCAAGTACACATCCTTTGTTGTGGCAGCAAAATAAGACAATAACAAGAGCCAAGCATAAAAAGGAAAGCAGTACTAAGGGAAATCTTTCATAATGATAAAACATAAGAAGAGTCGAGCTCATAAGAATATATAAGCATACTATTCAACAATACCTCTACTTAAGAATGGAGTAGGGGCCAAGACACTTCTTGGGCTTACCTTCATGTTAATAAATGTCCAATGTAAGGAACAAGTCTCAACATAACATGAATAAAATAGATATTGTCGTCGGAGTTGAGGACTCACCAAAAGCTTTCTTCAAGAATTGAACTAAGCACGTGGAGGAGGATGATCAATAAGAGCTTCGGTTCCTACATGGTAATATTATGTAGGCATATAGTATACGTTAGCACTTGGGATATACTAAGTATGCGGGGAGCAATGTTAAAAAGACATAAGCTATAATAAGCAAGATGCATAATCATAATCAATGGATATATACTCAATATGACATGCATAGGCAATGCTTGGAATGTGTCATGTATGAAAAACATTAAACTTGCATATATAACATACATATGTGGGAGGAGACCTTAACCGACGTAGACCATGTGAGCTACTACTAACAATCCAAGGCATGACACCCCCTCAGTAAGGTACATGAGGCATGACGGCCTCTCGATAATCTATGGTCTACTTACCAAGTTAAACCAAACATGACAACATGAACTAGATGTATCCACTAGTAAAGCCCATTTAGGAAAATAGCACAATCCTATAATGGCACATAGTTTAGAGACTAAAAACTTTATATAAGGACCCTTTGAGTCGAGCCACCACCTTAAGCCTTAATCAGTGTAAGTGTAATCCCATGGAATACTTGAAATATTCGTAAGTTTAATCATAACATGCATAACTTGTAAGAGACATGAATCATGACATGCATAGATCATTCACATGCTTGACCTCTAGCAGTTAGCTTAATTGAACATGAGGATAAAATAGTAATCATGCTTGATCCATCAGCTTGATATGGATAACTCACAAGAGGATAAAATTTTGAAATAGGTCAACTTTTCACTTGTAAAAACATAGATACATTTTTCATGAATTTAATACAAGCTTGGGAGCCTATACTTATCTTGGAAATGCTTGGCTTGTAAAATCATGCAATGATTCATCAACAACTTAAGAGTTCTTGTCATGTAAGTTAATAAAACATATGGTGGGTTCATAACACTTGTTCAAAATCATGTAACTCAAGAGTATAACAAGAAGGATTAAAATCAATTCAAATAAACCCACAAATATTGTAGTAAAACCCTCATTTTGGGTATCTTGAAATTCATCTCAAAATTTACAAAGTTCATAGTTTTCATAGTTCACATCATGCATTACTTCAATAGATATAAATCAACTCATGGAAGAGATTAAAATGATATACATACATAATCAATCAATTCTTGATAAAAGCCAACATAATTTACATTCATAATTCATAATAAGAGATACCCATAAGTAGTATAATTTGAATTCATGCAAGTTTTATAAAATGAGATGGTTGGGATCCATGGATGAAGATCCACATACCTTTAACCTTTAATTTTTTTGAATAGAACTGTGGAAGACTTGAAGCTTGTAATGGGTCCTTAAGTTTGGAAATTTGTGCTTGAAATCCTTGAATTTGACGAGGGATTTGATGAGGTTATTAGAGAGGTTTAAAAGGGTTTTGTAAGTTCCAGAGTTGAAAAATGACTAAGTATGGAGGATTTCACGTTTAATTGGGCATTGGGTTATTATGTCAATACACTTGGTCAAAATAGGAAAAGCAGGGAAAAATGCACTGGTTGGCGTCTCTGGAGCGATACAGACTAGGCACGCCTAACAAATTTACACTACTGTGTGCCCCAGACAAATTGCGGCCTGGGCACGCAGGCTCTCTGGAAAATCTTCCCATTGCAAAAATTATTTTTCATAGGTCTTCTAAAAATATGGGGGTTACCCATTTCCCACTCAATTTTGCCTTTTGATCAGGAATAAAAAGTCAGATTTTCAAAATCATGGACGATTTTTGAGATATTTGAAAAATATAATTATGGGATATTTCAAAGTACATGAGGGGTGCTTCAAAGAATTACTCTAGAAATCAAGTTTATAATCCTAATTAACTTGCCATATGTCTGAAATTTGAGCACAAACTTGACATACAACTGAAATTTGTGCACACTGGGACACAAGACATACTTATTCAATGATTAAGCGCCAAACTTCTTAAGTCATACCCTAACTAAAATAAAGTTAGGACCATTAAGTCATAACTTCTTAAGTCATACCCTAACTAAAATACATACAATCAAGTTCATCAAGGACCATTAAAATAAAAAACCCTAGTGACCCAACATGAATCAACTCCTAAGGTTCCACACATTTCACTTTAACAACCAACAGAAAGATTTTTGAAAGATTCCTCAAAGCAACAAAGCCAACAAGTTTCTATAACTAAATGCAAACAATACTAATTCCTAATAATAGCACATAATGAAACATAAGTGTAACGACTCAACCTAGGGCGTAGTTGTCATACTTAACATCTCAGTCAAGAAAGACGCAGACCCATGAAGCACCATTGCACCAGTACTTCCAAAATTATTTAGCTTTACCCCAATCCAGCCAACCTATGGATCTCTTTGGCCAACTACCTTTTTCCATCATCTTTGATGTGAGACACATTACCCATGAACACTCTAGTAAGGGTATTGGTTACCACATTGGCTTTTCTCGGGTGATACTTCACACTTATTTCTTAATCTTTGAGTAGCTCTAAAAACCATCGTTGCGTCAAGTTGAGATCCTTTTGGGTGGACACATGTTGGAGGCTCTTGTAGTCAGTGAAGACATCCACATGAAATTTATACAAGTAAATGTCACCAAATCTTCAAAGAAACACTACTACCGCAAGCGCAAGATCATGAGTCCGGCAATTGTTGTCAAGTACCTTCAATTGTCTCGAAGAATAAGCAATCACCTTACCATGTTGCATTTTTCCACACCCCTACCCAATCCTTGATGTATCACATTAAACAATGAACCTACCATTTTCTTCTAGCAATGTTAAAATTGGAGCCGAAGTTAGTTAATCTTTCCAAGTTTGGAAGCTTTTCTCAGACTCATCCATTAACACAAACTTTGCCTTCTTTTGAGTCAACTTGGTTAGTGGGCATGAAATGGAAGAAAAATCTTGCAAAAACTTTCTATAATACCCATCTAGGCCCAAGAAACTCGTTATGTCCGTAGGAGTTAATGGCATTGTCATGACCCAAAATAAGATCGTACCTAAAAAAGAATAAAATAAGCAGAAAAAGCTCATATAACATGAGAAATCTCCCAAGACTTTGAGTCATGAATACAAGAGCATCTAAGGTAGTATGATAGCATATATATACATATCAGTCTGAAGTGAAATAAAAATCTATTTCATAATATTTGATACAAGTCTAAAACAAAGTAATAAAAAGAATCCCAAAGACCATGGTGACTTGAAGTTTGAGCATCACTAGTAAGATTAGGATGGAAGACGAATAGCTCAACCAGAGTGATCAACTCTCCTGTGCAGGTCCCTATGCTCGATATATTGTGAGGAACAAAGTAGGAGTGAGTACATCGAAATGTACCTAGTAGGTTCCACCGACTAGGTAAGAGAAATTGAAATAAGTATGATATAATGATGAATCCAAACCCAGCATCACAAAAGGTTAGTGCACAGTCAACTATGTATATGATAATAAGCTAAGGTATCCTCAATAACCCATGGTACCATACATCAAATAATGTGAATGTGATGCACAACTCTTCAATCTATATGCCAAATGTTTCATAGCCTTGCCACCTGCCCGTAGTCAAGGTAATATCAGAGTACCTCAACCTTGCCATTTGACCATGGTCAAGTAGTAAAACAGTACCATGTCCTTGCCACTTGCCCATGGTCAAGGGAATATAAGATATGAACCCTACCCTTGCCTCATTGCGGGTCAAGGGGGTGGTACCAATGTGGAGCATAATAACCTTGCCTCTTACCTGGGTCAAGGGATGTCACAAGCAACATACAACAGATTTAAATCAATGATACAATCTAGAAATACATGTACATATAGAATGGACTCAAAACAGGAGTACCGATAAATGAATCTCGTATAATCATATGCACACAAAGAATAATATCAAGAGTCTCAACTAATTCCCAAACCATCATCTTTTCTCAGATAATCATAATTATTTTCTTAGTCAAGAATATAAATAACACTAGACCTTACTCATCCAAATTATGCAACAATATCAGTAATACTAAACCTTACTTATCGTGATTATACAAGAACATCAATCACACCGGACCTTACTCGTCCCAATTTCACATATGCATCTTATAGGTATCCCAATAACTACCAATTACCATGTAATCACCTAAATGATTTCAGAAGTCTCATATTATCACATTTTTTCTTAAATCATCATAATTCACAAAATTTCTTCTCAGTTTAACAATAGGATCAATGTTTACATCATAAATCAGTTTGCCGAATTCACATTTCCATCATTATCCTCTCATGTCCATCCAATTACACAAAAAGCCATCCAAGTCTCACAATTACCACATACACATGATCAATAACTCAAATCCAAGCCCAAAAGGTTAGTCAAACCTACCCAATTGGGAAATTGCACTCGGACAAGCTTTCAATCAATTCAATCCCCAAAATAATCCTCATATTGTTCCACCACTATCAACAATAAATACTACACATCAAGAGGAATATTTTGATATCTATATTGGCATAAATTAGGATCATGGGAAAAATGGTCAAATTTAGGGTTGAAATGCAAAGTTTCGAATCTGAAAATTAACTTTGAAATCAAGTTCTACAAAAAATGGAGTTTGTGGGTGAAAATCTCACTAAAATCAAATTCAAATTGATTGAGCAATTAACATTAAAAAATTTGAAAATCATAGACCAAAAATCCCCAATTTCGGACATTCAAATTCATAACTTTTCCAAAATTCCATCCTAGGAATGTCACTTTCCATCACCCTCAATTGGTGATACTTGAATCTCAAGCCAATTTTGGAAAAGTGTGTAGCCCTTTGCAATTGATCAAACAAGTCATCTATCCTTGAGAGTGGGTATTTGTTCTTAATAGTGACTTGTTAAGTTGCTAGTAGTCTATGCACATATGGAGTGACCTGTCTTCTTCATTACAAACTACACCGGGTCACCTCATGGAGACCTATTAGGCCTACTGAATCCCTTCTCCAATGAATCCATCCTTCAGTTGCTCCTTTATTTCCTTCAATTTTGTAGGAGACATTCTATATGGAGGGATTGAGATTGGTCGAGAGTCAGGTAGGAGATCTATGCCCAAAATCTATTTCCCTTTTAGAAGGAACACTTGATAACTCATTCATAAGGTCATTGAGAAACTCATTCACAATAAATGACATCTTTAACTCGTACTATATGATGGATGCATCCTTTAGAGATCATTTTTTGGGATTTAAAGAAAGAAATAAACCGACCTCTACATGAATAATTACTACCCTCCCACTCAAGAACAAGCTCATTTCAGAATTGAAACTTGACTCTATGGGCTCTATAATCGACGGAAACATAAGAGGCATGTAATCAATACATCGTAATTGTCACATCAAAATCAACCATGGAAAGCTCAACTAGATCACAAAAGATAACTCTATGCAAAATAGAGATATGATAATTTCTATAGACTCTTCCGACAATAATGGACTCTCCTACGAGGTTGCTTAATTTATAGGGCTCACGAAGGACTTCAGGACATACATGAAATTTAATAGCAAGAAATAGGGGCCACAAATGACAAATTAGCTCCCAGGCCTAGTAACATATATGCATTAAAATTAAAAACTCTCTACATACTGGTGACAACATCCAGAGCCTCTTCAACCTCTTAACAACCTTGGAGAGCATAAAAATGGTTGGTCATTTGGGTACCTTACACTTTCCCACCTTGGCCTTGGGGCCTTGCACCGTCACTTCTACAATTCTTTGCATGATGTCTAGGCTTCCCACACTTAAAACAAACATTTGATCCAGTCAAGCACTCTTCCTAGTTGAGCCTTCCAGACTTAGGGCAATTTGAGGTTTGAGGCTTAGAAGCTACCCTCTTGTCTTTGGTGGTCCGGGTAGAAGGAGTGTTGATAGAACCTTGTCTACCTTGTTTTTGGCTACTTTAGAACTTGTGAACTCAATTACTTTGGTAGGAATATCCCCCATTATTGACCCAAGCACTCTTGGACTCCCTTTCGCTTTTGCTGAACTTCTTCTCCTCTATTTGGTTTGCATAGGTCATCAATTGTGAGATATCCATCTCCTTCACTAGCATCATTATCTTGCATTCTTTGGACACCAAGTCAGATACATTAGAGATTTTGCTCATGCAGTCCCTCGGATCTGCAGCCATGAAGTTAACATATTTGGAGAGGCTAGTAAATTTGAGGGCATAATACCTTACACTCAAGGATCATTTCTTGATGTTGATGTATGCTTAAACCTTGGCCTCCCTCAACTCAATTAGGAAGAACTAATCCAAGAAGGACGACTTGAACTCTTTCCATCCAATTGGACCCACTCTTTGGCACCTCTTACCCACCTATTACTCATAATATATTTTGTCTACCCCCTTAAGTTGGTAGGCCACTGACTCAGCTTTTTCCTCAAATGGAATACCTATGACCCTACTATCGGGTAGGCCTCAACAAGAAAACTAATAAGGTCTTCCTCTATCTTGGAATCATAGAACTGTAGAGGGATCATCTTCATAAAGTCTTTTGCATGAGTAACCAAAGTAGGCACTTGGGGAGGAATGACAATCTCCCATTTAGCTTTGTTGTCCAATTCTTGGGCTAACATGGTGAAAGCAGCTTGGAACTCTACATGAGACACCCCATCATTTCATTGAGGCAGAGAGGAGTATTACTTGGGAATTCCATTGTGTTATATGTACCTTCTTAGCGGCATGATGTAGAATCAATCAAAGCAGTCATAATTAGTTATAGGAAAACCTTAGTCGACTTTAAAGGCATGACATGAATAAAAACAAATAGAAGACTTTCCTAAACTATCTCATAGCCTCTCACTCAAGATAGTGACGCACTTCACTATCTTGAATTTGACTCTAGTCGATGTGGTATGCATAAACATCCAAGGAACATTTCAAAATCTTGTGCTCTGAAACCAAGTTTGTAATGACCGAACCTAGGGTCTAGTAGTCACATGGCGAATGAGTACCTGAAGGCACATCACGCAAGTCATCTTTAATATCTAAAGCATTTATAGGTATAAACTTAAGCATTTGCGGAAGTAACATAGTGAAGGGATATGGGGTTATATTATAACAATGGAGCAACATTAAAAAGGAAATATCAACATTTGTCTAGAAAGCATATCGACTAAACTATGGATGGACAGAATTGATAACGGTCGATTTCTATCGAATAGAAAAGACTCCAAATGTAAACAACATAGAATTAAAAGCCTTAAAACTTCAATGTATACATAGTGTCTAAAATACATAGCAAGAATGAGATAGAAGAAACCCAAACTAAGGGCTTACCATAAAAGTACTAGTCTTGAATCCCTGAAAACCAGCCGTGAACTGGTGGAGGAGCACCTATCCCTATATGGTTAAATGATAAAAGAAAAAGATGCATTAGTAATTTTTGAATGTACTAAGTATGCAAGATGTAATGCAAATATGAAATTGTAATACTATCATTCATAAGTAAAACACACACACATATATCATTCTTGGGTATTTTGCAAATTAATGGAAAAATGAGGGGTAATTGATTTTCCCCTCCTTTATTCATTTCGATAGATCAAGTTTAAGTTGGGTTCTGATCCCATGAAACCTCAATTACGGACCGTAAGAGGTTTTGTATCCCTTAAGGTAAGGTCATGGTTTAGAACCCTAATTATTAGACCTTGTCTTTACGAATCCACTCATGGAAAGTATGTTAAAGTATGACCCATAAGTGCCCTAACACTTAGCAAGTTTAGAACCTTAGTTAGGGTCTACGAGCCCTATTCACGGCCCATAGCTTTATCTGTGGATCATAAAGTTGGCTCATGGAATGGAATGCACAAATGCTTGTGTCACGACCCAACCGAGGGACTGTGATTGGTGCTAACTAGGCACGCAGACAAACACTAAACCGGATTTCCAAATATAA
Organism: Solanum ossicruentum; assembly: GCA_025774065.1. Lineage (NCBI taxonomy): Eukaryota > Viridiplantae > Streptophyta > Magnoliopsida > Solanales > Solanaceae > Solanum > Solanum ossicruentum. The sequence goes on along the minus strand of JAOTQR010092220.1, from coordinate 725 downwards.
TAGCTAAGGAATCTATCAAAATTTCGAAAAAGTTTCCTTTGCTTTTCTGACTAACCAATCCTGCAAACAACAACCCCAACATACAACAAATATCCATACACATATATATGCGGGCCGACAAGGTCACTGCTGCAGTAGAACCGCCCAACAAGTGTATCATACATACGTAGTCATACCACATGCAATGTCCCACATCCACATGTATCCACAGACCTCTATGCATACGAACTAAATCATAGGATGGGACAGGGCCCCATAATACCCTCGAAGGTACATAAAAGCAAAATAAAGAAAATAAGTGTACATGTATATACCAAAAATATGCTCTTGAGGCAAAGGGAGCACTTCAATAGTAGATAGAGATCCTAAGAAGGTGGCTCTCTAGCTTGTATGTCGGTACCTGGGGGCATGAAAAACAGCCCCCGAAAGGGGGTCAGTACGAAATACCTATCGAATATGTAAAGCGAAAAGTACAAAACATAAATGAGAGTAATAAATCCAATAAAAATATATGAGTTATACCTGCATGCAAACATCAAAATAATTCATTATTTAAAATATCAAAGTAATGCATATTGGACGAGAACGATGACGACCTCCAAACTCGCGCCATACCACAGCTTAACACCAGAAGTTTCAAATCCCCTCAATCTCCAACACAAGTCCCAACTGTAGTATAAGTGAGCCGAGGCGAAGGGGCCAAGCACTCACGTCATAGGATAGGT
>JAOTQR010092210.1:0-32280 GCA_025774065.1 Solanum ossicruentum | reverse complement strand
TTATTTGTCACAAATTATTTTAGATATGATGGATTCAAATATGATTTTCTGTTAGAAATTTTAATCACATATATTAGTATTTAATGTCGATAATGATATTAATATTAGTTCTTAAAATGAATATATGATAATTAAATATATAAAAGTGAGTATATGAGTGAGAGTTATAATGCCGCTATGGTTAGGACGTCACGTGCCCCTTACAAGGCCACACTACAGCCGCGCCTTGTAAGGGGTGAGACTCTTCAGCTATCTAACATGATGGAAAAATTGAGTTGTGTGCGTTTATCGTTTTTGTTTCATCCTCCAAATCCTTTTCGTGTCGATTTTTATTGGAAAAAATGTTGTTATTTTGGTTCCGTACTCGTAATATGAGTATCCAGTGTGGCTTTGCCAGGAGAAGACAACGAAAATTTGGCTTCTCCCTCTTCTGCTTCCCTCGTAGACGAACCTATGTATATATTATACGTCCACTACCAAAACCCATGGCTGTATCCTTGTGCTCTTCACAAAAATCTCAACATAATCATTCTTCTGTTTGATGGAGGGTCCCGGTGCCACAGATTTCGTTAACTCATCAGGTTTCGACTAATTGCTCCTTATTTGAGTTTGTAAATTCATATTGTATTCTCTCTCCACTGGGTTTGTTTTTACTCTTCCATTTTATATGGGTTGCTTTGCTTACTCGATACAGACGGCGAGCTGTTTGATGGGTCACAATACGCCTTTTTTGGTGGACATGAAATTGAGTTGGGGGTTATTAGAGGACGATGATAATTGCAGTCCTCTCTTGGGAGGTCGAAATGGTTGAAAAAGATGAGGTACTCTTTTTTTACTCTCTCTTTATCCGCTCTTTTTATATGGTATAATTATCACTTGAGAAGGGAAAATAGGAAAGAGAGTTGAAAGATTCACTATTTCTCCCTCATCATTGATCTTAGTACTAGAAGGATTTCACATGTAGAAATCCATCTGTTTCACTGACATTTAGGACTTATTGTTCGTAAACACTAATTTGTGGGTAGTGCAAATGGTGAAAGAATTCCCAATGCTATTTTGTTAACCACTTTTTTATGTAAACCATTTCGAGCATTTTATCTTATGATCCTTATTTTAACGAGTAGTTGTTGTGTTTGCCACATTTTCGGTTCAATTGATTGAGAAACGAGCTTGGGGACTCGATACAATAATATGAAATTTCTACAATCCCACACATCCTCTGCTTTGTTCCTTCGTTCCGCTCTAGCCTAAGAATCATAAACCTTTCCCACCTGCACTTATCTTAAGAACAAATTTCCAAACAAATCTCCCCGCAAACTGTGAGTCCACCTTATCCTTATTACTTACCCTACCTTGAATTCGCTAAGGGAGGGTTGAGTATGGCCTTTTATTGTACTTGTCCCTTTTCACAGTGAATCATTTCTACTGGTTCAGGTAAGTCGTAAATGAGGAGATGACAAAGTGCGGTAGAAGACAATTGGGTTCTTACATTATGTTTAATTAGGTTTGTAGATTCTGTCAGTGATTGACTACATTTTCTCATTTCACTGAGAATTAAGGTTAAATTTGTTGAGTACAATGCAGTGGTGCAGATTCCACAAATTGAAAGAAAAGAGGCAGCATGTCGCACAAGCCCCTGTTATGTGTGGGTATGGTTAAGGTTGGACCACATTGGGTTCTATGCGTGCAGCCTTACCTTGCATGTTTGCATGAGGTTCTTTCTATGGCTTGAACCCGTCACTTCCTAGTCACACAATGTCAACCTTTATCTCCCCTTAAGATTCTACAAATTGAGAATTTAAATAAAAATATTTTTCATCACTAACATATAGTAGAGCAATTTTTTCCCCTCAATAAACAATTATTTGTTTAGTCACTGGTTATCGGTGCTTGTAGCTTCTCATTTACTTGCATGTGTGTTATGTCTAATCTTAAAGTCGTTGGTATTTCTATCTTATAACTTGTTCCTGCTCTTGTAAATATGATATTGTGCTTAGCACCTTGATAAGTTGCTGTTTAGTTGTAGAGTTTCATAATATAATTTACCATCTTTAATTATTTCATCCTTTATATCTCGGGATCAGCTTTGGGTCTTTATCCGACATAGATGATCTGGCCACTACATTTTCGAAGGTTAGCCATGCTGCAAATGGTTTAAGTGATGGTTATATTTTTATTACCTTCATATTTCTTATGTTTAAGGTTGAATTTTTACACCGTCTGTAGTTTTCTATCTTCCTAGCCTTGTGATTCTGTTTATTTCACTAGAGTAGTTCCTAGATCTTCTACATGCATCTTCTAGTAGATACTTTTGGATATTTCTTTGATTTAGGTGTCCCTGCCTGCTTCTGTGGCAAAAAATTTCAAGAGGTGCTTAGTAGTAGTTCTTCCTCCTTTTATTAAAGATAATGTTTCTTTTTTAATTATTAGCATGGTAGTTTAAGATCATTGTATATATTCTTGAATGCTTGCATAACATGCTGTGATTTCTGTAGTATGTCTGTGCAGTTGTATTCTGTACTGTGTTTTACTGGTATTGGTACCTTCTAGGTTGATACCTACTTAATTAAGTGAAACACTATCTCCATGATAATTTTTTTTATTCTGTACATCTCGTAAGATAAAACAGATACTGATGTTACATTGGCTTATTGTCCTGCATTACGTTATGCAGTTAATGCAATACCATGGCCTTGATCATCACCAACTAAAATATTTCCATAAAAACTTGGTTTCCCTCAATCTAAAAGAATGGTGGGCAGTGAGATGTTCTTTGTTGAGACTTACATGAATACTTTCTCTTTGTTTTTTCCAGTTGAACTGTAACACCCACATTTTACATGTACTAATGCTATGTGAATAAATCATGATATGGATTGGTCAAAGTAGCTTCAATTCTTACAAGTGTTTGATTCTCATGTTAACGGGTGATATGGGCGTTTAACGCTTAAGAAGATCTTGTGTATATGTGTTATGTGTTAAATTGAGGATATCACAACCCTAAAGAAAGTAAGAGAATTAAGGTGTTTGTATGAATTAATAATCTAGTAGGTTAGTTACCAACTTGCTTGTCTTGAATTTGCTAGATAAGCGGAGACGAGGTTCGACGTCATTTTGTCCAAGTTCGATTATAGATAAAATATGTTTTAAGGGTGTAATTTTAGCCCATGTTTTAGCATCATAAGTGGACCTTATTTTCAGTTCAAGAAAAGTGTAATAAAGGCCCAAGTGTAAGACAAATCACTTGACTATTTGGGCCAAAAATGGATTAAGAGAAAAGCTGGAAATTGGCAGCCCATGTCCACTAGAATGTGATGCCCATTTTGGCCCAAATTTGGGAACTAATTTCTGAATAATATGACTAAGTGTGTGTGGTATTTGTTGGTCAAGATGTAAAAGAAATTTCGTCCAAATAGCCTTATAAAAGGGGTCAAAACAGTCCCCCAAACATTCTGCACTTACACAGAAAAATCAGCTTTACTCTCTAGTTTTCTCTCAACTTTCTCTCAACATTTCTTGACCTTAAGCAGCAGCCAAAGGAGATTTTAGGGTTCTTGAGGAGGCTCTAAAACTTGAAGATAAAGGTGAGTAACTATATTTGTGTATTTGGTATGATTCTTTCATGAATATCAAGAACTAGATGATGGTATGCTTTGCTGGAAAATTCTGGACAGCTTGTGTCCAGAAAGTTGCTGCACTCTTTCCTTTTGATTTAATGATATCTAAATGGTTTGTGGGTTGTATTATAAAGAGAATTTGATGTTCTTAACATTTTTTGAGTTATATATATATATACCTAGGGTTGCTGCCCAGATTTTGATTTCAATTAACAAAAGAGTTTTCTTGTGCTATCTTAAGTATGATGTTGGTTGGAAGTTGTGGGTTGTTGGATTTAAAGCTATTGGCTCATGTACTTAATGACTTCTTGGATGATGTGATAAAATTGTATTATCATTGTTGGTATGTGTAAATGTTGTTGTAATAGTTTGGTTAGAGTTGGAAAAGGTTTGGGATTGTTGTCGTCAAAATGTACGATAGTGGGAGTAATGTTATGTTGTCCATTTGTAAGTTGTGTAGAATTGTAGCATGTTATTCCATGACTTACCCCTGATTTGGGACTTTTTTTGGATTATATTAAGACTGGTTTTATGTGGTAAAATCATTGGAAATAATTTTGGTAAAGTTACAACAATTCCGGGATTGTTGACGTCGAAGTGTAGTGAAAGGATATATCGTTGTGCCGCTTGTTTGTATGTTGTGAAGAATTATTGTGTATTGTAATTTGTGGGCTGTTGTGGGACTGTTAAGAGATTGAAAATAATATGCGCATGATATGTACATAAGAATGGTTGTTGGAAAATACATGTATAAGTGAAAAGGTTGGAGAAATGTCTTCGCGTCACTAATTAAAAGCTTGCTGTCCGGGTGATCATTTTTATGATATTGGGCTGTCAAGAAGTATTTCTTTGCTGCTAATACTAGTATTATTGCCTAATATGATGTAGATATATATTTGGGAGAAAGGCAGCCACTCCAAGGAAGTAACGAGGTCATACAACGAGGTATGTAAGGTTACTTGATTTCGTATCACTTGGCATGAAACATAGATCCCTTGGTAAGTAAAGGCAATTATCTACTCCAACATGACAAACAACCATGTATTCACTCTTTCACATGTTCATATGCTCCTATATGTAGTTCCTTTCAAATCTATATTCATACATGGATACCAAGTACATGAGTTCTTGTTGCTAAACAAAGTTCATGAGTTGTTTCATTTCATACGCATTTCGTTGCTTATGTAACATACTCTCTTCCTTGCCATGTTGTCTTGAATGTTTATGTTCATGTTATATATTGCATAAATAGCCCGAAAGCTCCAATATTATGACCACTAAAAGAATCATCTCAAACGTAATTGAAAGATAAAATATACAGTTTTTGATCGGTGGTAGCCCGAGTGGTGGAGATAGCACCTAGCCAGGGACGATCCTATCAACGGGGTAGCCCGAGGGGTTGAGTATAACCTAGCCAGGGATGAACCGATATAGTTTACCACTGATCAGTTAGTTATTTATGGTTTATGATGTGCACAGACTATATAGTAAAGATAAAGCAATATAAAGAACTTAAAGTACATGATTCCAAAGTATATCCAAAGGTGGTCTCTTATTCTACACAAGTGCATGGTTTCATTTGGTTTGTTATTTCATATAAAATATTTTCTACCATACATATTCAGTAAATTATCTCGTACTAAGTCCCTTGCGGGGGACCTGCATTTCATGCTGCAGGTACAAGTGCTAGTAGATCTCCCTGGTAAAGTGCAGGACATCCAGCTGCTGTTACCAAGTTCCAGGTTGTTCTGGAGCTTTGTGCTTGTCTGAAGCTTATAGAGTTATATTGTACAGTTATTCGAGGCGGGGTCTGTCCTGACCCTTATTTGATACTTTCTATTATCTAGAGGCTTTGTAAACTATGTAAATTAAAGTGTGATCATGTCTCGTACTTTTGACACCGTGGCCCCAACGGCCTAGTCACATGCATTTCCTTTGGCTTATATCCCTGTTTACTTGCATACAAACATGTTGAATATAGAAATTCTTTATAAAGTGTATAGAAAGTGCATAAGTACAGGTTTCCCGAGCCTTATCGGCAATGGGTGCCAGTCCGCCCTACCGGGACTTGGGGCGTGACAGTAGTAGACATTGTTATTGGACATGTTATGTATCTATGATATGACTTTGACTATTGTCTCTTGACTATGATATTCTGCAAGCTTTTCCCTTAGCCCATTTGCCCCTATTCTTGATCTTTAATGTTTTTGTATACATCCGTGGCTAATGATGTGTAATGACAAGTTAAGACGCTTATTTGGGTTCCTTCGGGTTCCCCATTCGCCATGTCACTTGTAGGCCCTATGTTTAGGTTGTGACAAGCTTGATATCAAAGCACTAGGTTGATATATCCTTGGAGTCCAACACACTGAGTTGATTAGAGTTTTATTTATGGTTGTGAAGCACACCATGACTATGAATAGGAGGCTATGAGACGTTTTAGGAAATATTTCCCTTCTTTATGTTCTACGTCATGTAATAGAGTTATAATGAGGTTTTCCCCCTAAAGATTATTCTTTTCTATACTATATCATTCCAAACACTAGAGGAAGACAAGACAAAACGCCCGAGGAGCAACCTACCAATGGTGAGGTCTGGGATGCTCTCACTTTGCTTGCCCAAGTGGTGGCCAACCAAGTCACTCAAGGGGCCTGAGCCCCTCATACTACTATCCTAGGATCTAACGTAAGAGACTTCATGAGGATGAATCCTCTGGTCTTCTATGCGTCAAAGGTGGATGAAGATCCACAAGAGTTCGTTGATGAGGTATACAAAATCTTGAATATCATGAGTGTTGGGCCAAATGAGAAGGTAGAGTTGGCAGCATACCAACTCAAAGGGGTAGCCCAAATATGGTATGATCAATGAAAGGGTGAGAAGGGAGTTGGTAATGTGGTGCTTTGGGAGGAGTTCAAATTGGCCTTCCTCAATCGATTTTTTCCTATTGAGCTTAGGGAGGCAAAGTTGGTGGAGTTTATGAACTTGAAATATGGTGCTATTAGTGTGAGGAAGTATGCCCTCAAGTTTAATCAACTTTTAAAGTATGCTCCTTATTTGGTGGCTGATCCTAGATCTAGGATGAATAAGTTCATGATGGGGGTCTTCGACTTGGTAAGTAAAGAATGCCTGACCTCATGCTAATTAGTGATATGGACTTGTCTCCATTGATGACCTATGCCGAACAAATGGAGGAAGAGAAGTTGAGGAAGAGAAGGCAGCATGAGGCCAAAAGGGCCCGATTTGAGGGTAAATTTTAAAAGGGTGCTAAATTTCATCAAGGCCGAAGGCCTCCTCATGTTACTAATAAGGGGTTTGCCAATGACTTCCCTAGGCCTCAAGTGTTCGTGGGAGGCTCCTATTAATATGTTCCCTAAATGTGGAAGAAGCCATGGAGGCCCATGTTTGAAGGGTTCTAATGCATGTTATGAATGTGGGGAGCTTAGTAACAAGAAGGTAGATTGTCCAAGAACCGTGGCAAGGTCTGGGGTGCTAATGTAGTTCCATTAGGAAGAGGTATTCCTTAAGGTTGTGCCCAAGGCACAATCGATTTTATGCTCTACATGGGAGGTAAGGGGTTGGTGAGGTCCTTGATGTTGTTACTGATATGTTATAAATCTTTGACCTTGATGTATTTGCTTTGATTAATCCAGCTACCACTTTTTCCTTTGTTATCCCTTTTGTTTATAAAAAGTTTCGTATTGTCCCTGAGTTGTTGCATGAGTCCTATGAAGTATCTACTCCTATTGGTGCCTCTATTGTTGCTAGGAAAGTTTATATGAGTTGTCCCATTTGCATTTTGCATAAGTTGTTGCCTTGTGATCTTGTTGAATTAGACATGGTCTATTTTGATGTCATTCTTAGGATAGATTGGTTGTATGCCTACTATGCTTCTATTGATTGTAGGATCCGTAGGGTCAAGTTTCAATTATGAACCCATCTTTAAGTGGGAAAGTCAAGATATAATGGTCAAGGGTATATTCATTTCATGCATTAAAGCCCATAAGTTGATGTCTAGGGGTGTTTGTATCATCTTATGTAGGTAAAAGATGTGGAGTCCAAAGTCCCTTACATAGAGTCAGTTCAGGTTGTAAATAATTTTCTTGATTTCTTCCCAAATGACCTTCCTGGTGTCCCTCCCGAGAGGGAGATACATTTTGGCATAAATCTCCTTCCTGATACTCAATCTATCTCAAGTCCCCTTACCGGATGGCCCAGGCGGAGTTGAAAGAGTTAAAAGAGCAACTGAAAGATTTGTTGGAGAAGGTATTTATTAGACCTAGTCAATTCCCTTGGGGTGAGCCGGTGTTGTTTGTGAAAAAGAATGACGGGTCACTTAGATTGGGTATTTACTACCGGCAACTCAATAGTGTCACTATAAAGAATAGATATCCTCTTCTAAGAATTGATGACCTGTTCGACTCTAAGATTGATCTTTGGTCTGATATCATCAAGTGAGGGTGAGGGAGTGTGATATTCCTGAAATGACCTTCCGGACTAGATATGGGCATTATGAGTTTGTTGTGATGTCGTTTTGGTTGACTAATGCACTGGCCATCTTCAGGGACCTAATGAATAAGGTCTTTAAATCTTACCTTGATTCCGTTGTTGCGGTCTTCATTGATGATATTTTGATCTACTCATATAGTAGGGAGGAGTATGTGGGTCATATGAGGGTTGTATTGTAGAGGTTGAATGAGGAAAGATTGTATGCTAAATATGACAAGTGTGAACTTTGGTTGAAGGAGGTTACATTCTTGGGTCATGTGGTGTCAGGGAGTGGTATAAAGGTGGATCCTAAGAAAATGATGTGATTAGGAATTGGCCTAGACCGTTGACTCAATCGGATATTTGGAGCTTCTTGGGTCTTACGGGTTACTATAGACGATTTGTGAATGGGTTCTCCTTCATTGCTTACCCTATGATCAAATTGACTCAAAAGAAGGTTAAGTTTGTGTGGACCGATGAATGTGAGAGGAGCTTCAAAACATTGAAGGATAGACTTGTGTTTGCTCCTATATTGTCTCTATTAGATGGGATTGAGGGTTTTATTGTGTATTGTGATGCTTCCCAGTTTGGTTTGGGTTGTGTGTTGATGCAAAATGTTAAGGTCATAAATTATGCTTTTAGGCAACTCAAAGTGCATGAAAGGAACTACCCTAATCATGATCTAGAGTTAGTCACCCTGGTGTTTGCATTAAAGATTTGGCGTCACTACTTGTATGGGGTGCATGTTGATGTGTTCACCGATCATAAAACCCTCCAATATATCTTCACTCAATAATATCTCAATTTGAGACAAAGAAGGTAGCTGGAACTTCTCAAAGATTATGATATGAGTGTGTATTATCATCCAGGTAAGGAAAATATGGTGGCGAATGCTTTGAGTAGGGTGTGTATGGGTAGCCTAGCTCATGTTGAAGGTGGTGATAGAGGGGTGGCTAGAGAGGTGCATAGATTGGCAAGATTGGGGTTAACTTGGAAGAAGTGGGTGATGTTGTTGTTGTTGTTGATGGTTCCAAATCTTCTTTGGTTGATGAGGTGATAGAAAAACAAGATCTTGACTCCTCCTTGCTTGAATTGAAGTCCTTGGTCAAAGAGGGAAAAGTAGAGTTTTTCTCCCTAGGGAGAAATGGGGCCCTTAGATACCAAGGTAGGTTGTGTATCCCTTGTGTTGATGGTTTAAGGGAGAAGATTCTTGATGAGGCCCATAATTCTTCTTATTCTATCCACCCCGGTTACACCAAAATGTATAGAGACTTGAGAGATGTGTATTGATGGGGAGGCATGAAGAGGGACATTGCCAAATTCATTTCCAGTTGCCATAGTTATCAACAAGCCACAGTTGAGCTTCAAAGGTCGGGTTTCCTAACCCAAGGCATAGAGATTCCTACTTGGAAGTGGGAGGTGATTAATATGAATTTTGTGGTTGGGTTGCCCAAGACTAGAAAATGTTTTGAATCCATTTGGGTGATGGTTGATAGTATAACGAAATTGGCTCACTTTCTACCGGTTAAGACCACATATAGGGCTGAAGGGTATGTAAGGTTATACATCCATGAGATAGTGAGGTTGCATGGGATTCCTTTATCTATCATATCGGGTCATGGTTCACAATTCACTTCACACTTTTGGAGGTCTTTTCAAAGTGGACTTGGTACGAAAATTCACCTTAGTATGGTCTTTCACCCTCAAATGGATGGCCAAGCTAAAAGGGCAATACAAATCCTTGAGGGTATGCTTAGAGCATGTGTATTGGAGTTGAGGGGTAGTTGGGATGACCATCTTCCTTTGATTGAATTCGCATACAACAATAGCTATCACTCTAGTATCGGTATGACTCCTTTTAAAGATCTTAATGGGAGACGTTGTAGATCACCGGTTGGTTAGTTTAAGTTTGGTTTGGTGGCTTTATTGGGACCAGATCTTGTTTTGGAGGCTTTTGAGAAGGTAGGATGGCTAAGGAAAGGTTGAGAACAGCCCAAAATCGTCAAAAATCTTATGTAGATGTGAGAAGAAGAGACCTTGAATTCAAAGTGTGTGATTGGTTATATTTGAAGGTTTCTCCAATGAAAAATGTGGTCAATTTTGGTAAAAAAGAGAAGTTGAGTCCAAGGTATGTTGGTACTTATGAAGTGATAAAGAGGGTTGGCAAGGTAGCTTATGAGTTGAAGTTTCCTAGTGAAATGATTTTGGTTCATCCGGTGTTCTGTGTCTCTATGTTGAGAAAATGTGTTGGTTGTCCTAATGCTTTTATGCCTCTTGATATTGTGGGTGTTGTTGAGGATAACTTGGCTTATAAGGAGGTTCAGGTTCAGATCCTAGATAGGAAAGTGAAGATATTGAGGAACACGGAGGTGGCATCCGTTAAGGTCCTTTGGAGGGACCAACAATTGAAAGTGCTACTTGGGAGGTCGAAGCGGACATGCAAAAGCAGTGTACTTATCATTTTCATTCTACTCAAGCCTAAGGTACTAATTTTAAGTTCCCTATGTTATTTCAAGTCTAATGTTTCAGCTCTGTCATTCATATGCATTAATGTTTAAGTTGACAAGTTATGAGGATTTTACACTTATGTTAAGATTTTGAAAATGGTGTTTCAAATTTAAAGTTGCATTTTGGTTGGGTCTGCTTTTTTTATGATCATTCTTGTCTTCTACGTCTCCTTTACATTCGTGGATGAATGTTCCCAAGGGAGAGATATTGAAATGACCCTAAAAAAGTACCCAAAATGTGCCTCAGAATGCCCGAAATTTTGAATTCCATATATCTCAAAATTTGTTAGCTATTCCAAGAATTTGACTTCATATTCTTGTTTAGGGGGTCAAAATTAGTGGAAGAAGGGTCTAACCCCAATTTTAAAGCAATCTAATCACAATTTTAAGTTTCTAAAATTTCAATTTCCAGAGACGATTCGCGACACCACTACGATACGCAGCTATCATAGACTTTTTTTTATCTTGGCCTCTGCTAAAGGTCCGTATTGCGGAACTATGTATTTTCATGCCAGTGATTTCTATCTCAATCCAAGGCTTTGGGGTCATTATTTCACCCTTTTATCATCCTAAACATTCCTTAAGATACTCACTCAAAACACTTAGCCATATTTTCACTCCCAAATTCAAGTCCCAAACCCTTATCCCAAGCTAAGGTTCTTCTCCAAGCTTCAAGCCTCCATCTCCAATCTTTAACAAGTTCATCTCTAAGCTAAGGTATGTGGGTTTCTTTCATGGCTTCCTTTCACCCATGATACCCAAGCCTCCTTTTACTCAAATTGTATTATTTAAAGTTGATTTACAAATGGGTCTTGATCATTATGAAATTCACTGCACACTATGTTAAAGCTATGTATAGTTGTGACTATTTTGATATGTTTTGAGCTATAAATCTTGGATCTATTATAAGATTTGATGAGGGGTTTTGATGTATATGTCTTGAGGGTGTTTCAAGGTGTTGATTGATGGTTTTATAATGGATTTTCATGTATGATTTCATCTCTAATTTGCATGGCTTTATACTACTACTTCACACCCTCTAAGTGTTTGATAACATGTCCGGATGTGGTTTCTTGAGGAGTTGAAGGTCCAAAGCATGAGATATGATGTGAATGACTATTTGATAATGAAATGATCTAAAATATATGGTATACTCTATATAAAATATTGTATTAGACAATACCCAATCTGGGGGTACAACAGCCCGGGTAACCATGAGGGTTTGTGCTCATCAACTATGTGAGGGGTTTGTACTTTGCCACTGTTTTGATAAGGTGTGATTATCATCAACCATGTGAGGTGTTTATACCACAAAACCACCAAGGGGCTTGACTATGATGCCTATCTATTATTGCATTGCATCCTATATACTTAGTACATTCAAATGTACTAATGCATACTCTATGCCTTCATGATATCACCATGTAGGAACCGGTGCCCAAGTTGATCACCATCCTCCTCCACGTGGCTAGTTCGGTGCTATTCAAGCTAGTTGGTAAGTCCTTAACCTTGGGGACCTTAGTCTATGTTTGTCCTATTATCTATGGAGATATTCTTCTTTATTGTCTATTTTGACTATGAGGGTGAGCCCGATTGCTTTGTCCTAGCCCCACTCCTATCTATGTAGTAGAAGTTGTTGTTGGACATGTTATGTATCTATGATATGAGTTTGACTCTTGTCTGTTGAAAGTGATATTGTGCAAGCTTTTCCCTTAGCCCTATTGCCCCTATTGTTGCTCTTTAATGTTTTTATATGCTTCCGTGACCAATGATGTGTAATGACAAGTTAGGAGGCTTGTTTGGGGTTCCTTCGGGTTCCCCATTCACCATGTCACATCTAGAGCCTAGGCTTGGGTCATGACATCAATACACCTTCCTCAAGTTTGTATACATCATTATAGAATTGATGTGAATGGAATAAGATGAATTATAGGCCTCCTTCAAGATTTTTCTTTCAAATCAACCACATTTGGCATACACAATCTACCTTGGTAACTAAGGGCACCATCTCCCCCTTGGGAGAAAATCTCCACTTTACCATCTGTCACTAAGGCCTTCAACTCTAGCAAGGAAGGGTCCAGATCTTGTTTTGCCTTTACTTCCTCAATCAAGGAGGATTTAGAATCATCAACAACCACCATACCACCATTATCAACTACATCCAACCTAATTCCCAATTTATCCAACTGGTGAACTTCTCTAGCCACCTCCATGCCACCATCCTCAACATGAGCTAGACTACCCATGGAGACTCTACTTAGAGCATCGACCACAACATTAGCTTTGCCGAGATTATCATGCACACTCATATCATAATCTTTAAGGAGCTCTAACCACCTTCGTTGTCTCAAGTTAAGATCTTTTTGGGTGAACACATATTGGAGACTCTTGTGTTCGGTAAACATATCAACATAAACTCCATACAGGTAGTGACGCCACATTATCAAAGCAAGTACCATGGCCGCTAATTCAAGATCATGGGTGGGATAATTCTTCTCATGCACCTTAAATTTCCTAAAGGCATTTGCTATCAGCTTACCATTTTGCATCAAAACAAACCCTAAACTAATTCTTGAGGCATCACAATATACCACGAACCCTTCCAACCCTTCCGGTGGAGCCAAGATAGAAACAGGGACAAACTTATCTTTCAAAGTTTGAAAACACTTCTCACATTCATCTGTCCACTTGAATTTTGCCTTCTTTTAGGTTAACTTTGTCATAGGGGAAGCAGTAGAAGAAAAGCCATTCACAAACCTCCGGTAATAACCCACCAAATCCAAGAAGCTTCTAATATCCAATGGAGTGAAGGGTCTAGGCCAATTCCTAACAACACTAAAGGAACCATCCTTTTTTTTCACAAATAACACCGATGCACTCCAAGATGACTTACTAGGCCTTATGAAACCCTTTTCCAATAAATTCCTTCATTGATCCTTCAACTCCTTCAATTTCGCGGGGCCATATGGTAAGGGGGGATGGAAAGGGGTTGAGTATCGGGAAGGAGATCTATACAAAAGTCTATTTCTCTTTCAGGAGGAACATTAGGAAGCTCATCAGAAAAGACAACAAGAAACTCATTGACCACCGGAACCGATTCAATAAGAAGGACTTTAGACTCAACATCCCTAACCCTCACAAGATGATAAAGACAACCCTTAAAAATCAACCTTTGGGCATTAAGACAAGAAATGGATCTACCTTGACCACCACATCACGACTTTCCCACTCAAGGATGGGCTCATTAGGGAATTGGAATTTAACCCTGCAGGTTCTACGATCAATAGAAGCATAATATGCATGCAACCAATCCATCCTAAGAATGAGATCAAAATCCACTATATCTAATTCAACAAAAACACAAGGCAAGAATTTATGCAATATGAACAAAAGATAATTTCTATAGACTCTTGTACAATAATGGACTCACCAATGGGGGTTGACACTTCATAAGGTTCACACAACAATTCGGGATTAACATGAAGCTTTTTGGAAACAAAAGGAGTAATAAAAGAAAAAATGGCACCCGGGTTTATCAATGCATACACATCAAAATAAAAAAGCTTTAACATACTGGTGACGACATCGGGCACCTCATCTAGCCTTTGTATACCTTGAAGAGCATAGAATCTATTTTTCCTTGGAGCACCCCCTTGTTGGCCTCCCTTAGCCCTTAGACCCGCATTTGCACCTTGGCCATTTGACCGACCATCTCTACCTTTGTTTTGAGAATGAGGATAATCAATAACTTTGTGACCCATTTCACCTCAATCAAAGCAAGCATTAGAATTCCTCAAACATAGAACACTATGATTCTTTTAATACCTTGGGCATCTAGGATTTGTATTCCTCCATTACTACCTTGGAATCTTTGGTTAGTCACCTTATCATTGGCAAACCTCTTGTTAGGAGCTTTGGATGACCCTTGGCCTTGGAGCTAGTGGCCTTGAGGAAATCGGCCACCCTTAAAACTTTGGAAACCACCTTCAAAACGATCCCTCTTGGACTCGACACTTCTTCTTTTCCTAAGATTTTCCCCCTCTAGTTGCTCGACATAAGATCTGAGCTAATACAAGTTCATATCTCCTACTAACATGGTGGAGTGATACTCCTCATAAACAAAGTCGAACACTCCCGACACAAATTTATTCATCTTTGATCTAGGTTCGACAACCAATTGTGGAGCATACTAGGATATCTTGTTTAACTTGAGGACATACTCCCTCACACTCATAGAACCTTAGCTCGATAGCAAAGATCCTCGTGGCTTTGAACTCTACCTAAAGGATAACATTATCATCCCCCTTCTCCAACTTCCATTGTGTAAACAAAATGTGAGCCACCCTTTTGAGTGGTAGGCTTCCAACTTTTCCTTTTCCTACGAATTAACCCCCAAGATGGATAGCACCTTGTACACCTCTTTTATGATCTTTTAGGGATCCTCATCTGTCTTGGACCCATGGGACTCCGGTGGGTTCATTCTTTTAAAATCCTTCACCCTAGAAAGAGCATAAGCGGCCTGGGCCCCTTGGTTAATTTGGTTGGTCATAACATGAGCCAACATTGTAATAGCATCTCAGAACTCATCTTGGACTAGCCTTCCACCTTGAGGAGCTTGACGAGCTGGAGGGGCAGGTTGTTCCTCGGGTATATGGGCTCTCCTTAGTCTCCCTCTTGGAATCAACATGATCTAGAATAGCAAAGAGCATTCGTTAAGGGAAAAGCCTTAAACTTAAATCCAAAGCACAATATTGACCATGAAGAAGTGGAACTTTTCGTAAAACACCTGGTAGCCTCCCATTCATGGTTGTGGCATGCTTTACACCCATGAATAAGACTCTAATTGACGCGGTGTGTTGGATTTCGAGGACCATTATCAACTTAGTGCTCTGATACGATTTTTGTCACAGCCCAAGCCTAGGGCCTAGACGTGACACGATGAATAGGAACCCGAAGTAAACAACAACAAGAGATATAATACACATTCTTGGCCACCGCACCAAAGTAAACAACAACATGAGATATAATAAAAAAGGAAATGGGACTAAGGGAAATCTTGATATTCATAAAACAATAAAGAGTCAACTTCATAGCATAAGTACATCATAATATCCAACAACACCTCTAACATGGAATGGAGAGGGGATTAGGACACTCTCTAGGCTCACCCTCATATTAATAAGTGTTCAACATAAAGAAGTCTCAAAAGAGCAAGAGTAATATAGATAGTGTCCTCGGATTTGAGGACACACCAAAGCTTATCTCCGAAGTATCAACTAGCCTCTTGGAGGATGATCAAAAGGTGCTTCGGCCCCTACATAATAATATCATGTAGACATACAATATGCATTAGTACATTTGAATATACTAAGTATGCATCATGCAATACAACAAGACATAAGCTAATATAATCAAAATGTATAATGATAAGCAATAGATATATAATCTCAATATGGCATGCATGATCAATTCTCATAGAAAAACATGCTTGTAAATCATTCATCTTACATAATATATATAACATACACATGTGTGGGAAGTGATCTCAATCGACATAGAGCAAGTAGCTAAAACTTGTAATCCAAGTCATGATACCCCCTCGGTAAGGTGATGGGAATGATACCCCCTGGCTAGGTGTAGTCTACTTGACAAGGCAAACCAAACATGATAATATGACTAGATAGATCTACCATTGTCACGACGCAGACCTCGGGTCTAGACATGACACGATGAATGGGGAACCCGAAGGAACCCCAAACAAGCCTCTTATCATATCATTACACATCCTTGTTCGTGGAAGTAATTCTACAACATCAAGAGATAGTAAAAGGGAAAATGGGGTTGAAGGACATAGTCGATACCATAGATACATAGAAAGTCTATATATAGCATTAATACATAATAATTTTACAATAACACTTCTAATACATAGATGAGAGCGGGGGTAAAGACAATCTCTGGGCTCACCCTCAAAGTGATAAGCATCCAGACAAAGAAAAAGAGTCTTTACATAACATAGGATCAATAACTATTATCCTCAGAGTTGAGGACTTACCAAGCTTACTTCAAGAGATAGTACTAGCCACGTGGAGGAGGAGGATCAAGTGGAGATATGGTCCCTACATGGTAACATCATGTACGCATAGAGTATCCATTACTATGTTTGAATGTACTAAGCATGTAGGATGCAATGCAACAATAGATAGGCAACATAGGCAAAATGCATAACCATAAGCAATGGATAGCAGAATAACAATGTGAGATGTATGAATGATGATTGGAGTAAAACATGCTTATATAGAATATAGTACACGTGTAGTAAGAGACCATCCTTATAGAATCCAAGACCTACCACCCCCTTGGAAAGGCGTTTGAGGTATCAACCTCTCAATTGGTTGATGGTTGTCACACCTTACCATCCATAGTTATTGAAGTATCAACCCCTTCAATTGGTTTATGGTTGTCACACCCTACCATCCATGGTGATTGAGGTATCAACCTCTTAATTAGTTGATGGTTGTCACACCCTACTATACATGGTGATTGAGGTATCAACCCCTCAAATGGTTGGTGGTTGTCACACCTTACCTTCCGTGGTGATTGAGGTATCAACCCCTCAATTAGTTATGGTCAACCTATGAAAATAACATTTATGGATATTCCTTTCATCATCGTATATTTACTTAGATCATAGGTCATGCAATAGATCATCAATGGCTCAAGAATCCATAACCAGACTTTTTATCAAACACTTGAACAGTGTGCAATGTTAGTTCAATATCATCCAATTCAAGAGTGAAATTTTGTGAGAAAAGACAAGATAAAACCACCCACCAACACTAGGTATCATCCTCATGCATGATATATCAAAGCCCCTCATCAAATCACATAATGGATATTAGATTCATAGCTCAAAACATGCTTAAATAGTTACTAATTTATGAAACCCCAACATAGTTTATAACCCGAATTCATAATAAGCCAATACCTATAAGCAGTCAACTTGAAAACATGCAATTTAGGTTAAAAAAAATGAGGTTAGGCACCATGGGTGAAAGGAACTAATGGTTGAAACCCACATACCTTAGATCTTGAGTGTCTTGAAATTGAGATGAGAAAGAATTGAAGCTTGGAATGGGGTCTTAGAATCCAAAACTTGTTCTTGAGTTTCCTTGAATTTGTATTGGGGTTTTGGTGGAGGCTTTTGAGAGGATTTGAGAGTGTATTTAAGTTGGGAGTGAAGACTTGATCCTTTGAGATAGGGTTTAGGTCTTTCTGGGAGGTTAAAATAGCATTAGAAGTCCAAAAAGATCATTAGAATAAATAAAATTTACGAAAAGTCCATTAATGAAATGGAGAGAAAAATTGACAAAGTGTCACCTCACTTGAGGTTACATGGGTTGTGTGGCACTCCACTGGATGTGTGGGATGCCCGTGAGATGATACTTAGTCGAAAATTTGGAAGTTGGGACACTTGGGAAAGATTAATGTCCTCATCACTTTGATGGGAGGTTCCATGGTTCATGTCGTGCGACAGGGTCTGTATAGTTACACTTGTGGGAGAAATGTGGTCAGGAGGCTCCACACCAGGATAGACAACTCTTGAAGCTTTCCACGACTTGTGAAAATCGTCGTGGCACTATACTTGGTCAAGAAAACTCAGTCTCACGTCAACCTTGCCACACTTGCACAACCCTATTGCTAGCCACACGGTCAGTGGCAAGTCGCACGGCCCATACAAATGGCCGTGTCCCCACCCTTAGAACAAAATATTCTTTTCCATCCCAAAACACTCCACACGGCTCGTCCAAAGCCTCACTGTCCATTTAAGTGCTCGTGTGACATCACTGCACGGGTTGGTCTCATGAAAATAGTCATAACTCCTTCATCCAAACTCGGAATGAGGTGAAACCAAGTGATTTGGAAATCTAACTCAAAGGGATTTAATTTGACATGTTATGGGTAGTACAACTCTTTGTGTGCTAAAAGTTATGCTCATTTATATTTGACCTTCACACAAACTAACATCCAAAACTCAATTCATAGGGAAGTCTTGAAATCATCTAAGTACTAGAAGTTTCCCTACGACCCTAATACACTCCCCAACTAAACAAATGAGGCTTAAAACATTGATACATAAAAGCATGGAGTTATAGAGTGTCACAATAATCCTATCGTGGCACATTGTTTAGAGAAAAAAGACTTTATATAAGGACCTCTTGATTTGAGCTCCCATCTTAAACCTCAATCGATGCAAAGTCAAATCCTACAGAATACTTCAAATAATTATAACTTGTATAACTTTTAAGAAACATGGAAATATGACATGAGTAGCTCTTGAAACATGTGTGACCTCTAATAGTGAGCCTAACTTGAAACATGAGAGTAGATCATAATCATACATGAACCTTTACTTTAACATGAATTACTCACAAGAGGTAAAAATCTTTAAACATGGCTTAGCTTGTAATTTGTAAAATCATAGATAACTTTCATAAATTCAATATATAATGTAACTCCCCAATTTTTCTTAAGGATACCACATAATCATAGTTTTCTTTTATTTCAAATTGGGGATATTTAAATACCCTTCCTCGTAGCTTGAAAAGACCCTATGATGTATTTTTTTCACTATCTCAAACTCCACACAGAATTTTGCAAATCTGACTTCATATTCTTGTTCAAACATTATATGGGAAAATAAGTGCCTACAAGGTATACTTCATCTGTACTAAGAAAATAATTTTTTGGCAAAACTTCATAAAAACAATAGTTGTCTATGACCAGTCCGCGACACAAACCTGGCACAAATTAGTTCAAAAAATTCTAAGATTTCTCTTTTTTACTCCAGGGTAATTAGGTAATAACTCAATATCTATATACATGAAAATCCCTCATTTTTAAGCAGTTTTGAGCCCTAAAAATGAACAAAAAACCCTCTTAAATTCCTCTCTAATCTTATTCATATTAGCCATCCATTCTCAAGGTTTTCCAGAAAAACAAGTCAAGCCCCAACTCCTCCTCAAGTTTCAAGTGTCCCAATGTCTTTCTGGATCTAAGGAATTCATTCAAGCTTTAAGCCACCATTTAAATCTTCATCAAGGAAATCTTCAAAGTCGAGGTATGTGGGTTTCAACCATTGGGTCCTTTCACCTATGGTACCTAATCTTCCTTTTAACATAAATTGCAAATTTCTAAGTTGATTTACCTATGAGTCTTACTTATTATGAATTTAACTATGACTATGTTGGGGTTTCATAAAAGTGTTACTATTTAAGCATGTTCTAAACTATGAATCTATGATCTATCTTGAGATTTAATGAAGGGTTTTGATGTATATTGCATGAGGGTATTACCAAGTATTGGTGGGCTGATTTACTTCAAGTTTTCTTGTATGATTTCACTCTTGAATTACATGATTTTATTCTAATATTGCACACCCTCCATGTGTTCGATAAAATGCCTTTTTAAGGAAAAGCTTTGATGATCTATTGGTTAATTTATGAGTTAAGGGACTTCATGATGATTTTAGGACTTCTAAAGATGTGTTTAAGTCATGAAAATTTTGATGATATTGTAGGGACGAATTAAGCCACATTTCTCAAAGGATATACCTCTTGTGAACCTTTGATGTTGTTGTTAATGAAAGGGTAATGTTGACGATGATCCATTCTTATGTTTGAACTTAGGCTCACATTTGAGGTCAATGATGTTAAGAGATACTTGTGTCGTGTCTCTATGTTTATTGCAAGTTACTACAGTATGATTATCTTATATATTCCATGGGATTAGACATAATACCAAGTGCACTAGAGGCAAGTACCCAAGTCCTTAAATTATGTGCCACCGTAGGTGTCACGATTAGAGGCGAGTCCCCAAATCTTTAAAAGGTGAGTCCCTAAATCTCTAAGAGGTGAGTACCCTAAATATGAGGGCTTAAGGCCAGTACTCGAGTCCAAGAATTAGAGGCGAGTACCTAGTTCACGTAAGGCTTAGTGGATCAACTTAGTCATTAGGAGGTTAACCTTGGCATGTAACCTCCCCCTTTCTTCCTGTGTAAGGTGGACATCGGAATTCCAAGATATAGCTCACTTGGTATTACTTTATGCCAGTTGAGGTTTCTTCATACACTTATATATATGTTGTGTTCTATGTAAGGTGAATAATTTACAAAGCATGTTGTACTTTATGCATTGATCATACATGTCATATTCCTATTATGCTATCTGTTGCTTGTTATTACGCATTTTGACTATGTTACCTATCTCTTTTTTTTATTGTATCCTACATACTTAGCATATACAAACATACTAGCACATACTCTGTTCCTACATGATGTTACCATATAGGGAACGAAGCTCTATTTGACTCCGCTCCTCCACGTGGCTAGTTTAACATCTTCAAGTAAAGCTTGGTGAATCCTCAAGTTCGAGGACACTATCTACTTTCTCTTGTTATTTCTAAAACTTCTTTATGTTAATATTTGACTCTATGAGGGTGAATTTTTAAAGTGTCATGGCCCCCGCTCCTATTAAAGTTTAGAGGTGTTGTTGGAATATTATGATGTATCTACGCTATGATCTTGACTCTTGAGTATTCTATGTTTTATGCTATTAAATTATTTCCTTAGTCCCAATTATCCATATTTTACTTAGTCCCAATTATCCATATTTTACTCTCTTCTTGTTGTTTATATTTCTTCTGTGACCAAGGATGTGTAATGATATGCTAAGAGTCTTATTTGGAGTCCCTTCGAGTTCCACATTCGTCGTGTCACATCTAGGCCCTAGGTCTAGGTCATGAAAAACTTCGTATTAGAGTACTAGGTTGTTAATAGTCCTCTGTATCCAACACACCACATCAATTACAGTCTTATTCATGGTTGTGAAGCATGCCACAACTATGAATAGGAGGTTGTGAGGTGTTTAATAAAATGTTTCCCTTCTTCATAGTCTATGTCGTGCTTTAGAAGTGACATAGGGCTTTTCCCTTTAACAAATGCTCTTTGCTCTTCTAGTTGATCATGTCGCTTCAAAGAGGAAGGCTAAGGAAATTAAGTAAAAGGTTTTGATTTTGATGGATTTGGGTTCCACTACTCTTTTCATTATTCCTTTTGTTTGCTTGTAGTCTTCTTGTGTGTATCAAGTTGTTATGTGAACCTTTGGTGTCTACCATTTGGTTGAGTCTATTGTTGCTAGAATGTTCATAGGCATTGTTCCATGTTCGTATTGCATTAGGTCTTTCCTTATGACTTGTTGAATTTGATGTGGTGGATCTTGATGTTATACTTGCGATAGATTTGTTACATGCAAATTGTGTCTCCATTGATTATATGGCCCGTAGAGTTAGGTTCCATTTCCCTAATAGATCCGTCCTTGAGTGAGGGCTTGTAAGGTGGTTGTGAAGGGGTAAGTCCATGTCTTCTCTTAAGGTACAATTGATCCCTAAGGGTTGCATTTATCATCTTGTAAAACTTAGGGTTGTTGAACTGAAGTTAGTTCTATTGAGTTGTTGTAGTGATCAATGACTTATTAAATATCCTTTCTAATATTTTGAATTTGGGGTGGTGTCTTTTGGTTTGGCTTATGCACCGAACATGTCTATAGATCTCATGAATTTGGTCCTTAATTCCTACCTTGTTATGCTTGTGGTGGTCTTTGGTGATGATGCATTGATTCGTTTCTGGAAGGGAGGAAAAGCTTGTGAATCATTTGAGGGTGATGTTATGAATGTTGATGCTTATGAGGTTGGATGAAATTGAGAGTGGTTGTGTAGTGGCTTTGATGATTCCAACCCTTCTTTGGTTGAAAGGGGGGTCTAGTTTAGGCAAGCCCTTGAGTCCGCCTTAATAGAGTTGGAGGTTTTGGGTGAAGGATGTCAAGGAGGAGGTTTTCTCCCAAGGGTGAGATGATGGTTTATGGTGCCAATATGGACTTTTTGTGTATAAGGTTGATAATTGGGTTAAGGTTTGTAAGTTCTTATAGGGTTACGAAACAAATTAATAAGGTTGTATATGGATTGGAGTTGCCTATGAGTATGAGTATGGTTCGTCTAATTCTTCATGCTTCTAGATTTAGGGGATGTGTTGGTGACTCTAGTGCTATAGAAATCCTTGAGGTTATGGGTGTTGTGGAGGATAAGTTGACTTACGAAAGGGTCCCAGTGGAGGTATTGTATGGAAGGGTGGAAAAGTTGATTAATAAGGATTTGGTGTTAGTCATGTCCTTTAGGAGAATCTTAAAGTCGAAGGTGTCTTTGGGGAAGAAGAACGGGTATAGAGAAGCAATATCTGTATCACTTTCATTCTATTCTAACTTATGATAACACGTCAAGTCCTTTTTATGATTCCAAGTCTTATGTTTTATCCCCTATGTCATTTGCATGCATTCATGTTTGTGTTGACAAGTTCATGATGATTTTAAAACTTGTGTTGAGATTTTGAAATTGGTGTTTAAGTGCATTGTTGCATTCTTGTTGGGGTTTATTTGTTTGTTATTACTCTACTTATTTATGTTTCTTTGATTTTTGAGGACAAATGTTCCCAAGGGAGAGATATTGAAACTCCCCACGTTTTCTTAGGGGTGCCCCCAAATCATAGTTTCCTTATATTTTAAATTGGGAATATTTCAACACCCCTCCTCGAAGCTCGTAAAGATCCTATGATGCATTTTTTAAATATCTCAAAATCTATGTAGAATTTCACAAATCTGACTTCATATTCTTGTTCAAAGGGAAAACCTGTGTGGGAGGACGAGTACCTAAAAGGTATACTTCATTTGTGCCAAGAAAATAATATTTTGGCGAAACATCGCAAAAAGAGTAGTTGTCCGTGATGTGACCTGGCGTACACTAGTTCAAGAAATTCTGATATTGTTCTTTTTTACTCCAGGGCAATTGGGTAAACCCAATACTATATACACAAAAATCCCTAATTTTAAGCCATTTTTAGCCTTAAAAACTAATCGAAAACCTCTCAAAATCCTCTCTAATCTTCATCAAATTCTCCATCCATTCTCAAGGTTTTCAAGAACTATTGTTGGAATTCAAGGAAATTAAGTGAAGCCCCAAGTCCTCCTTAAGATTCAAGTGTCCCAATCTCTTTTCGGATCTAAGAATTTCATTCAAGCTTCAAATCTTCATCAAGGAAATCTCCAAAGTCAAGATATGTGGGTTTCAACCATTAGGTCCTTTCACCCATGGTGCCCAATCCTCCTTTTTACATAAATTACATATTTCTGAGTTGATTTACTTATGGTTCTTACTTATTATGAATTTGAGTATGAACAATGTTGGGGTTTCATAAAAGTGCAACTAATTAAGCATGTTTTGAGGTATGAATATATGATCTATCTTGAGACTTGATGAATGGTTTTGATGTATATTGCATGAGGGTATTACAAAGTGTTGGTGGGTTGATTTACTTCAAGTTTTCTTGTATGATTTCACTCTTGAATTGCATGATTTTGTTCTTGCATTGCACACCCACCAAGTGTTTAATAAAATGCCTTTTTAAAGATTCTTAAAGTTTTGATGATATACTAGTTGATTTATGAGTCAAGGGACTTCATGATGATTTTGGACCTTATAAAGATATGTTTTAGTCATGAAAATGTTGATGATATTGTAGGGCCAAATTAAGCCCCTTTTCTCAAAGATTATACCTCTTGCGAGCGTTTGATGTTGATGTTCATGAAAGGTTAATGTTGATAGTGACCTATTCTTATGTTTGAAATTAGGCTCACCATTTCAGGTCAATGATGTTAAGAGCTACTCATGTCGTGTCTCCATGTTTATTGCAAGTTATTAAAGTATGATTATCTTATATATTCCATGGGATAAAACTTAGCTTCAAGTGGACTAGAGGCAACTACCAAAGTCCTAGAACTATGTGTCACAATAGATGAAGGGATTAGAGGCGAGTCCCCAAATCTCTAAGAGGCAAGTACCCTAAATATGAGGGCTTGAGGTGAGTACCCAACTTCGGTCTTGAGGCGAGTAACCGAGTCCATGAATTAGAGGCGAGTACCCGGTTTACATAATGCTTAGTGAATCCACTTAGTCATTAGATGGTTCACCTTGGCAAGTAACTTCCACCTTTTCTCTAGTATAGGGTGGACATCGGGATTCCAAGTTGTATCTCGCTTGGTCATATTTTCTGTCAGTTAAGGTTTCTTCCCATACTTATATATATACTATGTTTTATGTGAGGTGAATGATTTACAAAGCATGTTTTACTGTAAGCATTGATCATACATGTCATATTGTTATTATGCTATCTATTGCTTATCATTATGCATTTTGATTATGTTGCCTATCTCTTTTTGCATTTCCTCCTATATACTTAGTACATACAAACGTACTAATACATACTTTATGCCTACATGATATTAGCATGTAGGGGCCGGAGCTCTATTTTACTATTCTCCTGCACATGGCTAGTTTGGCATCTTGAAAATAAGCTTGGTGAGTCCTCAAGTTCGACGACACTATCTACTTTCTCTTGTTATTTCTAAAACTTCTTTGTGTTGATATTTTACATTATGAGGGTGATCTCAGTGTGGCCCACACTCCAATTTAAGCTTAGAAGTGTTGTTGGAATATTATGATGTATCTATGATATGATTTTGACTCTTGAGTATTCTATGTTTTATGCTATTAAAAAATTCCTTAGTCCCATATATCCATATTTTACTCTCTTTTTGTTGTTGATATTGCTTCTCCGACCAAGGATATGTAATGATATGTTAAGAGGCTTGTTTGGGGTCCCTTTGGGTTCCCCATTCGCAGTGGCACATCTATGCCCTAGGTTTAGGTTGTGACAAACTTGGTATTAGAGCATTAGGTTGTTAATGGTCCTCAACATCCAATACACCGCATCGATTAGAGTCTTATTCATGGTTGTGAAGAGCGCCAGAACTATGAATAAGAGGCTATAAGACATTTTAGGAAATGTTTCCCTTTTTCATAGACTATGTCATGCTTTAGAAGTGACATGGTTTTCCCTCTAACAAATTTTCTTTGCTCTTTTTGTTGATCATGTTGATTAAAAGAGGAAGGCAAAGGAAGGTAAGTTGGAGGTTTTGATTTTGATCGATCCAGGTTTCACTATTCCTTTTATATTACTTTTGTTTGCTATTGGGATTCTTGTGTGTCCCGAGGAGTTATGTGAACCTTTGGGGTCTACCCATTGGTTGAGTCTATTGTTGCTAGAAAGTTCATAGGCTTTGTTCCTTGTTAGTATTGCATTAGGTCTTTCCTTATGAATTGTTGGATTTGATATGGTGGGTGTTGATGTTATACTTAGGATGGATTAGTTACATGCATGTTAAGTCTCTATTGATGGTAGGGCCCGTAGAGTTAGGTTCCATTTCCCTAATAGACCCGTCCTTGAGTGAGGGCTTGTAAGGTGGTTGTGATTGGGTAAGTCCATGTCTTGTCTCAAGGTACAACTGATCCCTAAGGGTTACATTTATCATCTTGTAAGAGTTGGGGGTGTCAAACTTTAGTTATTTTTATTGAGTTGTTCCGGTGATCAATGACTTATTGAATGTCCTTTCCAATATTTTGAATTCGGGGTAGTGTCTTTTGGTTTGGCTTATGCACCGAACATGTCTATAGGTCTCATGAATAGGGTCTTTAACCCCTACCTTGTTATGCTTGTGTTGGTCTTTGGTGATGACATGTTGGTTTGTTTCCGGAAGTGATGAAGAGCTTGTGAATTATTTGAGGGTGATGCTATGAAGGTTGATGCTTACGAGGTTAGACGAAGCTGAGGATGGTGGTGTAGTGCCTTGATAGTTCCAAACCTTCTTTGGTTTAAGGGGGGGTCTAGTTTTTGCATGGCCTTGAGTTCTCCTTAATAGAGTTGGAGGTTTTGGGTGAAGGATGTCAAGGTGGAGGTTTTCTCCCAAGGGTGAGATGGTGGTTTATGGTGCCAATATGGACTATGTGTGTATAAGGTTGGCAATTGGGTTAAGGTTTGTAGGTTCTTACACAGTTGGATTAGAAATTGATAAGGTTGCATATGGATTGGAGTCGCCTATGGGTATGAGTATGGTTCGTCTGGTTCTTCATGCTTCTAGATTGAGAGGATATGTTGGTGACTCTTGTGCTATAGAAATCCTTGAGGTTGTGGGTATTGTGGAGGATAAGTTGACTTAGGAAAGGGTCCTGGTGGAAGTATTGTATGGAATGGTGGAAAAGTTAATTAATAAGGATGTGGTGTTCGTCAATGCCTTTAGGAGAATCATAAAGTCAAAGGTGTCTTTGGGGAAGCGAAGCGCATATAAAGGAGCAATATCCGTATCTCTTACTTCTATTCTAACTTCTGATAACACGTCAAGTCCTTTTTATGATTCCAAGTCTTATAATTCAGCCCCTATATCATTTGCATGCATTCATGTTTGTGTTGACAAGTTCATGACGATTTCAACACTTATGTTGAGATTTTTAAAATGGTGTTAAAGTGCATTTTTGCATTCTTGTTGGTGCTGATTTCCTTATAATTACTCTTCTTATGTACGGTTCTTTGACATTCGGGTCGAATGTTCCCAAGGGGGAGATATTGAAACACCCCACCTTTGCTGAGGGATGCCCTATAATCACAGTTTCCTTATATTTCAAATTGGGGATATTTAAACACCCCTCCTCTTAGCTCGAAAAGACCCTATGATGCATTTTTTTCAATATCTAAAAATTCTTGCAGAATTTCACAAATCCAACTGTATATTCTTGTTTAGAGGGAAAACTTGTGTCGGAGAATGTGTACCTACAAGGTATACTCCATTCGTGCCAAGAAAATAGTTTTTTGGTGAAACTTTGCAAAAACAATAGTTGTCCGCGATGCGGACCTAGCGCGGACTACTTTAAAGAAATTCAAAATTGCTCTTTTTTACTCCAGGGCAATTAGGTAATAACCCAATCCCTATATATATAGAAATGGCTCATTTTTAAGCCATTTTGAGCCTTAAGAAGTAACCAAAACCTCTCAAATTTCTCTCTAATCTTATCAAATTCTCCATCCATTCTTAAGGTTTTCAAGAAGTCTTATTGGAATTCAAGGAAACTAAGTCAAGTCCCAAGTCCTCCTCAAGGTTAAAGTTTCCCAATCTCTTTCCGGATCTAAGGATTTCATTTAAGTTTCAAGTCTCCATTCAAATCTTCATCAAGGAAATCTCTAAATTCAAGATATATGGGTTTTAACCATTGGGTCCTTTCAACCATGGTGCCCAATCCTCCTTTTTAAATAAATTGCATGTTTCTAAGTTGATTTACTTATCGGTTTACTTATTATGAATTTGATTATGAACTATGTTAGGGTTTCATAAAAGTTAACTATTTAAGCATGTTTTGAGCTATAAATCTATGATCTATCTTGAGATTTATTGAAGGTTTTTGATGTATATTGCATGAGGGTATTACCAAGTGTTGGTGGGTAGATTTACTTTAAGTTTTCTTACATGAATTTACTCTTGAATTGCATGATTTTGTTCTAGCATTAAACACCCGCCAAGTGATTGTTAAAATGCCTTTTTAAGGATTCTTAAAGTTTTGATGATCTATTGGTTGATTTATGAGTCAAGGGACTTCATAATGATTTTGGGATTTCTAAAGATATGTTTAAGTCATGAAAAGTTGATGATGTTATAGGGCCGGATTAAGCCCCTATTCTCAAAGATTATACCTCTTGTGAGCCTTTGATGTTGATGTTAATGAAAGGTAATGTTGATGATGTCCCATTCTTATGTTTAAAGTTAGGCTCACTATTTGAGGTCAATGATGTTAAGCGCTACTCGTGCCATGTGTCTAAGAGTATTGCAAGTTCGTGTTGGATGATGCATGTATACAAGCCTTTGAAGAGTTAAAGAAGAGGTTAATCTCAGCGCACTAATTATTGTGGCCCCAGACTGGTCCAAACCTTTTGAAATCATGTATGATGCAAGTGGGCTTGCTCTAGGTGCTGCATTGGGACAACACATGGAGAAGATATTACATCCCATATATTATGGCAGCAAAGCCATAAATATGGCCAAGAAGAATTACACTATCACAGAGTTAGAGTTACTTGCATTAGTCTTTGCATTCGAAAAGTTCAGAGCATATCTGTTGGGAGCCAAAGTGGTAGTGCATACAAGCCACTCAACACTTAAATATTTGATAGCTTAAAAGGATGTGAAGCAAAGGTTGATTAGATGGGTGCTTCTCTTGCAAGAGTTCAACTTTGATGTCATTGATAGAAAAGGGACACAGAATCAGGTTGTAGATCACCTATCCAGATAGGAAGATGGGGAATTGATGAAATTTGATGATGAATTAGAGATAAATGACTCCTTTCCTTATGAGAGAGTGTTGGTTGTATCACATGATTTGACACCTTGATTTGCGGATTATGCAAATTACTTGGTGTTATATCATGCCACCCCACTTAAACATACATCAATGTCAAAAGTTTATACATGATGTGAGAAAGTTCTTTCGGGATGACCCATACTTATTCCATGTGTGTGCTAATGGAATTAGTCATCGTTATGTTCCTGAGGTCGAAATGATGAGCATACTTGAGGAATGCCACTCATCATTGGTGGGTGTACATCATAGTGGGATTTGAACAGCAACAAGATTTTACAATGTGCGTATTATTGGCCCACCATCCACCAAGATGCCCATGACTATGCTAAAGCTTCCGATAGGTGCTAACAAGAAGGTGGGGTTACTCGCAAACATGAGCTCCCTCTAAATCCTCTTTTGGTGATTGCGTTGTTTGATGTATGGGGGGATGAATTTCATGGGACAATTTGTTAGCTTACATGGAAACAAGTACATCTTAGTTGTTGTCGATTATATATCAAAGTGGGTGGAGGTCATGGCTCTACCTAACAATGAGGGTAAAAGTGTCACAACATTCCTCAAAAGGAACATCTTCTCGAGATTTGGTATTCCTCGAGCTATTATCAGTAATGTAGGTTCTCACTTCTGCAATAGACTTTGTAAAGCTCTTCATGTAATCTGTGTAGTGAAACATAGGGTGACGATGCTCTATCATCTCCAAATGAGTGGGAAAGTGGAAGTGTCAAATAGGAAAATTAAACAGATTTTATCTGAGACTGTGAATGCGAAATGAACAAATTAGTCACGGAAGCTAGCTGATGTATTATGGGCATACCTGACTGCATTTAAAACCCCTATAGGCATGTCCCTATATCAACTTGTCTTTAGGAAGACATGTCATTTGCCAGTGAAACTTTAGCATAAAGCAATGTGGGCATTGAAGAAGTTGTCTCGATTTAAATGATGCAGCCATCTCTAGATTAAACCAACTCAATGAGCTTGATGAATTTCTGTTGAAAGCATATGAGAGCTCAGCCTTTTTTATATAAAGAATGAAAATACAACATGATTGCTGAATAGAAAACCGCCAATTCACACCAGGGGATTTGTTGCTACTCTTTAATTCCAGACTAAAGTTGTTCCCTGGCAAGCTTAAATCCAGATCGTTGGGACCCTTTCGGGTAGCACGCGTCCTTGATCATGGGGCCATTGAATTGGTGAGAAAAAATAGAGGTACTTTCAAAGTAAATGGCCAAAGAGTCAATCCATACCTTGGAAATATGGATGAGATCAAGACGGTTAAAGAATGGGATCTTGAGGAAGTCTGAGATCTTGAAAAAGTATGAGTACTCATGATAGGTATCGTATCGCGACAATAAGCTTGGGAGGCAACCTAAGGTGGACTATAGCACTTAGGCGTCGAGGTATGTTTTTGACCCCTACTTATTCTATTTTTGTTTGATTTGATGCATTGGGGACAATGCAAAATTTTTCCAATGGGGTGTGGGTAGTTATGGGCCTTGGTGAAGTCTGAGTAGCTTATTATCCATAACTACTCCAAATTTTAATCCCGAGTTTTCTTTCCTGTGTTCTTTTTCCTCAAAGATATTTAATTTCTGTTGAACCAGCATAGTTAGGATGTTTAGATAATATTTTGTAGCATATAGTACTAAAACTTATGACATATAGCATGTTTTTATGTTTTCTTTTGAAAATGGGTACCCACCAAAAATTTTTGATTAGTAGTTAAATGGCAACCATGCATATTTGGGCGTTTGGCAATAGTTGTTCTAATAAGTGAGGGTAATTGAGACATGAAGCATGATCTATGAGTCACTTGTTGATACTATATGCAATTTCATGTGAGTTTGAACTTATTTTGCCAGATTCGTGCATTTTGTGCTAATTCAGAACTTGCCCTATTACTCTAAGTTAGATTGTAGATTAACTGGATTAGAAAGGGATCTTAGGTCTTTTTTCTTTAAATTAGTCCACTAGAGCCTAAAATGACCAATGAAATGATGTTTTATCCCTTGTTCCAAATATTTGAGCCTTACATGTACCAATTCTTGCAAAAACACCTAATTAGCCTAACCTTGTCTAGTGATAAACCTTGAAATTAGTCTTGCTCTGTCCTTAAGAATTTGAACCTTGATTGAGGCCGAAAACCTAAGTTGAGGGTGGCAACCAAAAGTGGCTTTGGTTTGGGGAATAGATATTGTGTACTTCAATACAAGCTAAAAGCCTAAGTTTAGGGTGGTTGGTGTAGGGGTAAAATCATCAAAATAAGATGATGAGTTGGGAATGAGCAGAAAAAGAAGAAAATCATATACCTGGTGTAAGAATTAAAGAAAAGATTTCTTAAATTGTGATTAAAAGCAAAATAAAGTGTAAAAATGAGGCAAAAGTTGAAAATTAAGAAAAAAATACCCAAAAAAGCTTGAATGTGGAAAAAGAGAGGATAAGGTGAAAATATTCAAGTTGGTAAGGTGAAAGTGATGAAAAACGTAGTTCAAGGATGAATTTTAGTAACTGTTTTTCCAAAATGTCATTCCAAAGCCCCATGAGCCTATGTTATAAGCCAAGAAAGTCCTAAAGTGATCCTAGTCTAGTTGGTTGAAAATCTCAGTTAAGAGTATAGGGGCAAGTCTATGGTATCAGTCATTATGCATGAACATCTTTTGTGAGAGTGAGTGTGTTTATAGAGTCCCAAAGCTATACTTAAAATCATTATTGAGTGTAAAAAATGAGACTTCTTTCTATCAGGGCACTTGCATTGCATTGTCAGCATTTGACTTGTTTAGTGATTATAGACTGTTGATATTCCTTTGCTTTTCATAGTTGTGTTGTCAAATGCACTAGTGTGTTTTGATTTGTTGAATAGCTATTTAATCTTGTTTTGAAAAGTTGGTTTAGTACCTGAGTTTAAATTGTATGTAATGTATGCCATTGGGTTGAGGTCTGTGTGTTGTTATATTGTCTATATAGATTGAGTAATCGCTTGAGGACAAGCAACAACTTTGTTATATCCCGTAAGTAACTTAATAAAGGTTAATTATTAATTCGGAAAAACAAATTGTTGGGATTGAGGTATATTTGGAATTTAATTAACTTAATGTGCGGGAGTATGGAATTAAGTGAATTTGGCGGATAAAATTAAATTGAAGTTGGAAGTCCTCAATTGGATTTAAAATAGTAAAGTTTGGGACTTAATTGGTCAATGGGCTAACTAGAGGCCTTTATGTTGCAATTTTAAAAAGAATGACTTCTATATATACCCCTCTCTTATTTCATTTTCCCTTGTCTTACACTTAGAGAAAGTTTGAGAGGGTGAAAGAAGAAGA